>JAAKBH010000489.1:0-246902 GCA_019776075.1 Amaranthus palmeri
CTGCTCCACTCGAACCTAGTTCGTGCGAAAATTCTCAAATTGTTGAGAAGAATATTTCTTCTGTTGCTGTTCCCCGTAGGTCTAGTAGACCAAGAATTCCATCTAAGAAGTATGTGGATTTTTTGTTGACTGAAAGTTCTGAAATTGTGATTTTAGAACATGAAGAACCTACTAGCTACAAAGATGCCTTGACAAGTCAAAACTCTGATAAGTGGCTTAGAGCCATGAACTCTGAAATGGAATCTATGTCTGAAAATCAAGTTTGGGACTTGGTTGATTTGCCTAATGGGGTAAAACCTATTGGTTGTAAATGGATTTTCAAATTGAAAACAGACAAAGATGGAAACGTTAGTGTTTTCAAAGCAAGGTTAGTGGCAAAGGGTTACAAACAAGTTCATGGTATTGACTATGATGAAACCTTTTCACCGGTAGCAATGCTTAAATCCATTCGAATACTCTTAGCGATTGCCGCCTTTTATGATTATGAGATTTGGCAAATGGATGTGAAAACTGCTTTCTTGAATGGTTTCTTGGAAGAGGATGTGTATATGACACAACCAGAAGGTTTTCATGATCCAGAATATCCTAAGAAAGTATGCAAGCTTAAAAAATCCATTTATGGATTGAAGCAAGCATCTCGGAGTTGGAATCTTCGTTTTGATGAGGCAATCAAAATGTTTGGTTTTCTCAAAAATGAAGATGAACCTTGTGTTTACAAGAAGTTTAGTGGGAGTAGTATTGTCTTCTTGGTTTTATATGTTGATGACATATTACTCATAGGAAACGATATTCCCATGCTTGACTCAGTCAAAGAATGGCTAAAGAATTGTTTTTCTATGAAAGACCTTGGAGAAGCTGAGTACATTTTGGGGATCAAGATCTATAGAGATAGGTCTAAACGATTGATTGGACTTAGTCAAAGAACTTATATTGATAAGTTTCTTACAAAGTTCAAGATGGAAAACTCCAAAAGAGGTTTTCTCCCTATGCAACATGGTTTATCGCTAAGCAAGACTCAATGTCCTTCAGACATTGATGAAATTAAGCGAATGAGTAGTGTACCTTATGCTTCAGCAATAGGGTCCATTATGTATGCCATGATTTGCACTCGGCCGGATGTTTCATATGCTTTGAGTATGTGTAGCAGATTCCAATCAAATCCAGGTGATGCACACTGGAATGCAGCTAAGAATATCCTGAAGTACTTGAGAAGAACTAAGGATCATTTCTTAGTCTATGGAGGAGAAAGTGAACTAAGGGTTGAAGGTTACACTGATGCGAGTTTCCAAACAGACAAAGATGACTTCCGATCTCAATCTGGTTTCATTTTTTGTTTGAATGGAGGGGCTGTGAGCTGGAAAAGTTCAAAGCAAAGCACAATAGCTGATTCTACGGCAGAGGCTGAATATATTGCTGCGAGTGATGCAGCAAAGGAGGCAGTGTGGATGAAGAAATTCATTTCAGATCTAGGAGTAGTACCTAGTGTTGAAAATGGGATTGTCTTGTATTGTGATAGTCAAGGTGCCATTGCTCAAAGCAAGGAACCAAGATCACATTCAAAATCCAAACACGTTCTCAGGAAGTATCATATCATTCGCGAGATTGTTTATCGAAAAGATGTGAATATTTGTGAAATTCGTACGGATGACAATATTGCTGATCCGTTAACTAAACCGTTACCTCAACCCAAGCATGAGAGTCATACTAGGGCTTCAGGGCTGAAACATATGGGGGAGTGGCTTTAATTGTGGACTATTTTCTTAAAATCAGTCACAAATGTAAAGACATTTGGTTATGTTTTGTTTATGTTTATCAATAAATCTGATTGTTCTTATTTAATTATGGTTTGGTGTTAAATAAAATGTCCAAAGTATTTAATAATATTCAATAGGTTTATCAAATACGTGATTTGATGAATGAAACCCTATAATGAACTGAAGTTATCTAAAATATTTTTGTCCCTAGTCTAAATCATTAATTTGGACATAAATGATTTTCTAAAGGACTAGTTTGTAAGTTGATTGATAGCGCAGTTTCATGGGCTATTGGGATATAGAGATATCTAGTCATTTACATGGATATGTGTAGTGATACATATTGGACAGACCTACTTGATATTCTTCAAATTGTTTGGAGATTTTCATTTCTATATTTAGTGGATTCCTTTGACATGAGTATGACATTATTCTCATATAATGATTAGTATTTTTCTTGACAATCTCAAACGTCGTGCCGTCAAAGGAGGTTATAAAGGGATTGCTCAGATTTGCTAAAAGTTAAGTGGGAGTTTTGGTTATGCAAGACTGGATAAGTCCTCCTATTATTAGGATTGGTGTCTATGGCCTCTTGAAGAGTTAAAACTGAAAATGCATGGCCGTGCTCAAATGGATTAAAGAGTTAATCATTTGTTTCGACAGTTCAAACTCAGATTTCGAGAAATAAATTTGATCATTAGTATAAGTGACGTGAGTCGTCATTATGCTATCAAATTTTGACATTAAGTGACTTAAGGAATTTAAAGTTACACACTTGTTTTAGGACAAGTGGGAGATTGAAGGAAATTAGTGTCCTAATAATCAAGTGTAACTACTAATATATAAATAGGATATAATATGGAGATTAATACATTCGATTATATTAGGTGGTCATAGAGTTTTGCTAGAAACCAACTTTGATCTGTATATTAATTAGATTAGTATACTGCTATTATAATCGGGTCCTATGAGGTCACACATATAAGTTACCGATTGGATTAAAACAGTACCAATTGCATAAGATGCTCTATGGACTATTTAGTGTAGGAAGTTATTAGTATGAATTGATGGTATGATTTAATTGAGAATTAAATCACAAAATCAATTCTTTTGACTATTACATATAAATGTTATATGTAACCATCAAATGGGTATGTGAAGAGGTGTTGCATTTGTGTATAAATAGATGCACTTTGCCCATCATTTTCATAAGCTTGTGTGCTATTTTCTCTCTACCTATCTCCACCTTAAAAGTAATAAGAGTGTTAGTATTTCTTATTCCGTACTAGCATACGTGGTGATCCAATTGGTGCTTGTGGACCAATATTAGAGGAACGACACTTGACGTTCTAATCTCTTTTGGTGACATTACATACCCGGTCATAATACGTGGAATTCACGCATCGAGGGTATGATTCTTATACATACTTTTTATATATTAATATATGCATGAGATCCTGTTTTAGGTGTTAAGAAATATGTTTCTTGAAATTCCGCTTAACGCATCTAGAATCCTACATTACAAATTTATAATGTAAACATATGAATAGAATTTCTAACATTAATATATATGAAATATCATAAATTTTCAATTTATAACATGCATATACTTAAACTTATAATAAATACCTTATTTTTACTTTTGATACAAAAATGTGTCATTCTTACTCTAAGCCAACATGCATGCAAGATATAATCAAATCAATTTAACATATTGTCATATGTTTCACATACTCAAGTAAATATAATATAAATGTCACATAGTAAAAAGGTTAAGAAGTGTGTACAATGAGCCACCAAGGTTGCAAGAAATATAATAAGAAATAAGAACTCCAAAATAAGAGAAAATAAGCTCCAAAAATAATCTTCAAGGTTTCAATAATAATAATCCAAGCTCCCAAACTAATAATACTAAAACCTTACAAAAGTTGATTATTTTGGCTTAGTAAATGATAACATTATTTTCTATCTTCAATCAATCCAATTATAAATTCCACATTCAACTTAGAGTCCAAATCCCTCACCATCATAAGTCCCTTTTCGGCATGTCTTACTAATTTGTGCATAACCTCTACCTCCGAACTCCAAATCCAATTATTCAAGTGTTTAATTTCTCACAACTCCAAGACCCATATTTCTTAAGAACAAACTATAGTAATAAAATGAGAAGAAGATGGTCGAAAATCCACAAAACAGATTGTTGTTTTTTTAAATTTGCTTACTCTTAGTTATCCAAAATGTTTGAGGGCAAAACATAACCTTTCATGCACCAATTGATGCAATTCTTGGGTCTAAAATGTGAGTAATTTTATGTACAACACCACCATAAGGTTTATTTATACATGCATGAAGAGGAATATAGGTAAACACTTCAAGTTGTATTCATATATAAAGCTGACCAAAAAAGAACAACAGGTTGTGAATGTTCGCTTGAAGATGAGGGACTTATATAGCTTATATATGTGCGTGTGAGGTATCAATGGAAAGCTTAGGATGTCTACAATATTATAGTATAAAAATATGAGGCACGTATCAAGAGAACTTGGGATAACAATGATAATTTGTTGAAGACATACAAGCTGCCAGAAACTGTTGTGATGAAGTGGTAGAAAGATGGGGATGAATCTCTCATTTCTGGAGGGATATAAGGGCGTGTAAGGTATCTATAGAAAGCCTATAGTTTTAGGAAAACGTTCCAAGTGGTAGCACTCAATTATATAGGGTATAGCCTAGGTAAATTGGGGTATCTTTCAGACCCTGCAAATCTGTCTCTAAACTTGACCTTTGTTCAAATCTACACTCTTTTCTTTGATTTTACCACAAGCTACCTCAATCTAATGGTTTGGTATCTTCAATAACATTCATGTGGAGCATATGGTAAAAAATGGGGTCTAAATACACTCATTTACTATTTTTAAATAATTTTAGAAGTAAGATGCTAGTTTTGAAAAATTTCTGAAATTCTTGTTTTTAGGAAATAATATATATTTGTTTGTCAACAATATAAAACCATAACAAAAACTATGTTTTCAAATACCAACAAACTATAATATCATTATGAAAAGCTTCTTTTTTTTTATGATATATTGTTATTAGATAAATATATTTTATTTATTCAAATATAACTACTTTTATTAAATCACTTAAAATGAGCTTTTGTTAACATAGTTTATTTGCATATAATATAAATTTTCTAATAATAAACCACATTAATATATATATCAAATCAACCAAGTTTATAACGGACTTAATGTTATTTTAGTAAATTAAATAAACTTTAATAAAACTAAGTACATTGAAAATCTTTACTTTAGTATAATAATAACATTTAACAAAACAAAACTTAATTTATTCAAACATAAAAGTTTTATGAATTAAACTCTCATCATTATTGCCACTTAAGGATAAATAATTAGGTAAGTTACTAGCACAAATCACTACCAAGACTATTTAAGTTAAGATTATAAGAGGCTTTAAAATAGGGCTATTACACTTACTTTGCCAAAAAAAAAAATAATAATAATAGTAATAATAATAATAACGGAAATTATGAGATGGATCATGTTCTTTCTTTAATCTTGGTAATCTTTTCTCAAAGATTTACTAAGCTCAAAGGTCAGTCAACAATGGCGAAAACCTACCATCTTCTCTATCTTTTACTGTATTTACAACAAAGCTAATCAGTAATGGCGAAAACCGACAATGGCAGAATAATAATTTTTCAAATTGTTCCACTTGCTTTTAAATTTGAGGTTGGTTTTTTGTTTTTCCTTTCTCTTTTCTCCTTCGCCAACAGTCAATAACAGAAAATGATCATAATGTATACCCTTATTTTGGTATAAACTTTTTAATACCAAGTAATGGATTCAATTACCATTACTCCATAATTTTTGTTTGGTATGATATTAGGTTAACCCAATCCCTTTAATGGATACCCTTATTTTGTTACCACTCATTTATGTCAAGTAACAAACTCTCCTTCTATGAAAAAGTAAGTGTTTCCCTTACATGTTTATACCAAACAAGATATAACTACGACCCATACTATTACCCTTACTTCTCTTTATCATTTTCTTTTCCATTACATTTTATGTTCTCATACCAAACACTCCTAAAGTATTTAAATGACATTTGGTTTTGGTTTAACACAATGTAAAATGTTTAGATGGCATTTGGCTTTCCAGTGGCCAACACTGAGTATTGGTCATGGTCAAGGTCATCTCAAAGAAACTAACGACTTTGTGCAACTAATTAAAAATGGACCCTTTATTTTCTTTTGTAATATTTTCTTGTAATTATTGATTTTATTAAATTTTTAGTTATATTTTGAAAATTATTTTATTATTCTATAACGTAGTACTATTTGGGAGCAAGTATTTCATTTCTAATTATAGACGGCATTAAGGTATTTTTTTGGTGAATCTAAATTTTAATAAAACAATATTATAGAGTAAACTATATTGTATTAAAAAAGAGCATAATGAATTAAGGTATATATTTCAATTAAAAAAAAACACAAATTAGTATCAAGAGTGATGTTTAAAAAGACTACGATTTTGTGATAATCTGAAAGACATATTTTCCTCTGTTTTTAATTTGTGATTTTATTTCTTTGTAAATTTATAAAAAAGTTATGGTTGTGTTTTAAAACATTAAAGTATGACTTATGGCGGAAGACAAGTCGGCTTTGCTGGCTAGAAATCAGATTACAAACTGGTTGCAAAAGTCGACTCAGCTTGTATGGGTATAGGAAAAATGTCAACTCGACTTGATTTGGCGGTGGCAATAAAGCTGAGTCGGCTTTATATGCATGTTAGGAGATATACAATTTTTGACAGATTGCTTTGCATATTGTTGCCCTAATTTCTCTTCCAAAGGTTTTTACTATTTAAACACCCCCATTATTAGGGTTAGAGTTTCATAGAAACACAAAAGGGAAAAAGTGCGTCGTTTTAAAGAGATTTCCTTGATTGATCTTTGTAATCTTGCAGTTTCATAGTGAAACTTTTGATCTCGGTGCCGACGTATCTATCATATCGATAGTGAACCACGTAAATTCTTAGTGTGTTTTTCTTATTGTTTGCAATGAATCTTTATTATTTTTATTATTGTTTTCGATTATTGCTTTCGCAGTCACACAAGACTCGGTTTTGATTTCCATTACTTTTCTTAGAGTCAAATTGTTTGACCGTTACTAAATCTCTGTTTTTCTTGGGTGTTTGGGCTTGTACTGGGGAGCTTCCAATGCAATTTCATGAGAGTACTGTCTTTTTAACAGTGTTAAAAGTATTTTGGCATGTATTTCTTATCCTTCTTTTATTTTTATTCAAAGTGGTATTTTCCTATGTGGGTTTCTAAAGGGTAAATTGTTAAAAATTAACAAAGTTGTTCTTGATCAGCTGAAAATAAACTCACCTACTCCCTCCTATTCTTCGTACTAGTCTCATTTACTTTTTGGTTACTATTCACTTATCACTCTTAATTTGTATTTTATTCTTAATCTATAAGTTTAAATATAGTCATGTGGGATCTTATTTTATTCGTCTCAATACAAAGATTATTAATATCAAATTATTATAATTTTTAATTATGCACAATTATAGATATTAAAACATAAAATATTGTCTCAGCATATGTGAAAAAGGTAAATGGGTCAAGTAGGGTGAATATATAGAGAAAGTCTTAATAAATAACGGTTATTTGAGAGGTTTATAAATCACCCTTATATGGTAGGATTTGATAGAGTGAGAGAATTGTTGTTTTAATTTAGCTGTTTGGATTTTGTTTATTTTAATATTATTTTTTTTGTCTTTTTATGGTGATTTACATATCACGGTTATTAATTAGAAATTTTTGGAATAGAAGGGTGTATTATTTATTTTTAAAGAAATTCACGTATTAAGTATATTTGTGAATAATAAACCAACTTATATTGTATAAGAATCTTCAAAAATTCTCTTAAGTGAAGAATTAGGAATAAACAATAGTTGAGTTTATTTTCGGCAATTATATTGAATAAGTAGGTTTATTTAAAAAAAATATATATATATATACAGTTAAGTTTATTTGCAGCGGATTGAGCAATCTCTTTTTCGAAATGACCATAATTCTCTTTTGTGTGTGTTTCATTACTTGTTTATTGGATAGTCACTAGAAGTCTGTTCATGAACATCTATTCATTCATTGATAGACGTGAAATTCTATAATGGTTGGCTTCAAAAACATTTTTTATGTTCAACATCTAAATTTGCATAATTTCTCTTGAAATTTAAAAGTAAAACACGTAGAATCAATTTTTTCGAATGATTAGTGTAGTTTGTATACAGACGTTATTGCTAAACCAAAGCCATAATCTGAGTCGAGGAACACCCAAAAAACAAAAAATAATTCAATGTAAGGAAGCAAGAGAAGTGACACTAATGAGAGGTGGTGTATGAGTATAAGACTCATCATCAGTCCAATTAGTCTCGCCCCAATGCTTCAACATACTTTTCCAATTGCACAACTTATCTATACACTTTTTCATCCTCTTATCCTTGACCGGGATTTTCCAATGTCCATCGCTATAGTTTGCTGCTTCGGCTTGCCTCCTATCCCACTCAATCTGAGCCTTTTGTTTCGTATGCAACAAGCATAAGTCTTGTAGCTTCTGAGGCATTGCATCGTGCACTTTCCACCACCTTGCGTGTGCAACATCACTCGCGAACTCTTGTAAGAAATCTGTGTTCCAATTACAGTCATAGTCCTTATGGCATAACCACGGCTTGATTCCAAGGTAGTGTAGCACGTAGAGTATAGGGGGCTCGGCCCCAAATAGCCTAGTTTTCATTAGTTTCTTATCTTCCTCATCACCAATCCAAAAATGCTTGAGAAAGTTCATATGACGAGGAATTCTATGCCACCAAGTGAAAATTTCATTAAGGTATCCTTGATCTCCTCCGTTATAGGATTGTATTTCGTTTATATGATCCATAAGAAGTTGGAAAGTGCAATTAGAAGGTTCAATGACCATGACTCCAGAGTTAAACAGTGTGGCATTGTTCCCTGTGGCTGAAATTTCCGGCATACTAAAGAGGAAATCCATGTTTTTTAGGATAAGTAGATCAGCATCGATGAAGATGATCTTGTCGTAGTCTGTTAATTGCCATAACCGAAACTTACTATAGTTCCACTCGTTGTAGGCGTCTTTTTCAGCTTTTGGATTTCTTATTCTCTGGATGGTTCGGATCTTCCACCCTGCTGCTTCAAGCCCGCTCCTATGATAGGCACTGATTGACTCGTCGACTAGGATCACTAGGTCCCTTGTAGAACCTACCATTCGGATGCTTTGAGCTGCTGCTATTGCCCCACAAACATACACATGAGCTGAATGTAGGATTGTCGCATAAGCTTCCCGCCTTGGATTGCCTATGTATAATCTCTCTACACATAAATAAATAGCATTGTACAAAAAGGTTAGCAAAAGATTAATATATGCGTATGACAACTTTTCAAAACTCCAATGTCATTAAGTGGCTCCCACCTAGATGGGATATGGATCGATCAGATGGTGATTGACCCTTATAACATACATCATTTGCAACTTCACATAAAAATGTTTCGTAAAAATACCTAGTTAGCCAAATTTCAAAACCCAAATGCCATTCAATGGCTCCCACCTAGATGGGATATGGAGTGGTCAAATGTACAAAAACTATGCTGTTTTTGATTAACTCTTGATAGCAAACATCATCTGCAACTTGAATGTTGCATAAAATGCCTTTTAGCCAAATTTCACGATAAAACTATCGCTAGAGATGTAAATTTATTACCTTTGTCTTTTAAAGGCAGGGCAAGTTCACAAGAACCAACAGGGAGCTGAAGTTTTTCTCTCAACACATTCAAGTTTGGCTTATATAACCAAGCACTTCCTTCATGTTTTACCAACTCTTTACAAGGGAACAAGTTCGGTATTGGGAAGCATTTGGTGATGAAGAGCAAGTGAACAGGGTAATTCCCTTTAGCTGATGTTGCAAGTTGTGCTGCTGCAAGCTGCAGGTGCAACCGAGCAACATCCCTCGACCAATTACTCTGATCAACCCTACAAGGCAACTTCACAACGATCAAATCAAGACGTTTTCTAGGTGGCTCGGGTTTTGGCAATGTGGGACAAATCGGCACATCTTCTTCCTCCTCCTCATCGATCCACTCCGGGTATAATGATTCCCATGTAATGTTTTCTTCTGCATACTCTAAGTTCAATACTGTTTGTTCTAGTTCAGGAATCATCTGGTTCCAAACCTTTACCTCATCTTTGTCCAAGTTTAATAGGCCAATTGAATGGTACTCTTTCTCATTGAGTTTATCGAGAACTTTCGAGATATCATCCCAATTGATTCGTGAATCCGATACATACCTAGGATCAACATTGCCCCATATCCACCTTCTCATTAAAATCGGCCTGCATTGTTTACAAAATTAGCAAATGGTGCAAGACCTCTACTTTTTGAATTTCTACTTTAGGCCGATTTACTTATCATGCAACATTAATCAACATTCACTACAACATTATTAACTTTTCGCGACATAGGAATTATTGTCAATAAGAAAAATGCCACTGATTTATATTTACTTATCATGCAACATTATCAACTTTTCGCGACATATGTAATTGCTATTATATTCCACAATAGCATTTATGAGAATTGTTACTATATCCTATGTCGCTTAAAGTTAAAAGATGATTTTTTATTATGCTGCTAAAAAGTCTAATAAATGTCACTACATCCATTATAAAGTAGTGAAATGTCGCTAATTATATTTCATTAAAAGTATATTTTGTTGTAGTGATTAAGTTCTGTTTGCATACAAGAAAATGCTCGAATACATGAACGACTATATATACTAGATGAAGATCGAGTAAATACCGGGAAGTAGAGTGAGATGAGAAGAAGTGATGATGAGTACAAAAGGCAGGAGAGTGCATAAAGATTGTGATGAATGTTGCAGAGATAATGATAAGTAGGGTGAGTTTTAAGAGTGGTAACTTAGTCTTGACACTCTTATAGTTATTGTTGTTGTCTTGGATGGATGTGTTTGATACTTTCTCTCCATCTTTTGCTTTGTTTCTTTGGAACTTCCTTTTGTAGATGTCTTCACTGTTAAGCCAAACAAAAACCTAATTAAGCACATTACTATTATTAAGCAATGAAAGCAAGTATTGTTAGTGTCAGTGTAACATAATTCGCCAGTTAATTCGGTTTTTAAATTGCGATTCGCTGTTAATAACCCTAAAGTAAATTAGCCCACAACTAACCATAATTTGCTTTTTTAATTCGTAATTCGCAAAAAAAATTAGTAAATCATGTGACATTGGTTAGCGTGGAAGAGAGCACATGGCCTACTCTCTCCGACATTCGATCTATGACTATGATAGCAACAACGACATATTATCTCATAATATATCATACTATATTATTATCGATAGCAAAATCATGAAGATAAATTGAAAAATATACGTGGGTAGTATGGAAGACTAGAGAGCATATGGCCTTGCTCCCTTCAACATTGACAATTCTCTGATAATATATTATTTTTGGTAGCAAACTCAAAAAAATAATTTAATAAAAGAATGATTTCTATATTATATATGCACGATTTTAGTATATATGATATTCAAACATATTATAGTTTTAGTGAGAAAATTAAAACATCATGTTGCATTATTTGCTTTGATTCAGGGCCGGCACTAGATATTTTGAGGCCCTTGGCGAAACGCCACATTGAGCCCCTTATCCTTTGTAATTTATAACCTATATAGACCTTCTACAGCCATTAATTTTGCTTTTTTGACATGAGACCCTGGACGACAGCCCTTCTTTCCCACCCTTATGGTCGGCCCAACTTTGATTAATGTATTTGCTTCCATTATACTCCTTGGATATGTTGATTAATTTGTTATGTCCTTATAACTTATACTGTACTCTTTCTGTATTAGTTCATAATAAGCATAGTTCTATTTCTACGATTGTTATTAAGAGTCCGTCCAATTATTGGTATGAAATAATTTTAATATAAATTATTTGCTTAGTAAATTTTCTAGAAATATACAATATCTTTTCCTTAGAAATGAAATTTTGATCATAAATTTTTTCTGTTCTTTTTTTACTACCATCTAATATCATATGTCAAAATGGTTATGCATTAAAATGAAAATGTAAAGAAAATGTGATGATTAAGTTTAGAAAAGGCATGACCATTAAAGTTGTGAAGAAATTTTCCTACGAAATTTATACTAAATTTTATTATCATTTCCGATATTTAATATCCAATGCAAAATAGAGGGTTAGTACTTTATGCTTCAGTTTTATACTTATTCTGTTTCTTTTCAAACATCTCATTTGATTTTTTGACACTATTAATCATTCACTCTTAATTTGTGCTTTATTTTTAATCTATAAGTTAAAACATAGTCCAATAACATCTTGTTTTATCTAATTTTTATATTTTAATTATGCACAGTTAGAGATATTAAGAGTAATATTAATTAATACGTTGACAAACGTGCCCAAATTAAATAACACGTTTAAAAAGAAACGGAGGGAATATAAAGTTTTAAGCAATCATTGGTCCACATTACCTACTCACTCCCTAACATAAACAACCATAGTAGTTGTCTATTTAATGAAATAGATATCTGTACCATTTGATTGGTCTTGTTTAAATAAGGAGAATGATATATACAGCCTTTAGAAAGAATCTTGTACTTTTTTCATGTAATTTATTGTAGATTTTGCTTTGGAAACATAATAATCTTAAATATATTTTATTATTTTATTATTAATTGTTTTTGGGAATTTTAAAAATAACAACAAAAACTATTAATTTTTCCCAATTTTTCATACTAGATTCTCTTGAAAATCTAAAATTGGTGATAATAAATAGAATTTGTTGATTTTTATTTAATAAATCTAGAAAAAATTAAATTATACGTGACTAAAATTTAGACTCGTTCATTTTGATTCATTTTCTGTTTCACATTAAAATTTTCAGATTAACATTATTATTTATAGTCATAATCCACTATATTTTTAATCAATTTTAAGAATTTTGATTCAGCACTTAGATAGATATAATGATTCAATACTTTACCCAATTATATATCATGATAATGTAATATATAATATCATTAATGCATCAAGTAGTTTAGAAAAAAAAAGTGTTCTTTCATTTTAGATTATAATAAAAAAAAACTAAAGTAAAATAAGAGTTTAAAATATATATATATATCATTAATTTATGTGAAATTGTAAATAATGCTCTTATTTATTATCAAGAGTGAATCAAAACAATTTTATTCTTACAATGTTACAGTTTCTTACATTCAAGCCAGGTGACATAACGGCCCGTTTGGTTAGTAGTACTAAATAGTAGTAATGAGAATGTTTTATAGTATAAGATTTTATCAAATGATCTAAATCATTCCTATGGTAATGAAACTTTGATCACAAAAAAGTTTTTTGTATACAAATTTCCATTACCACATAATACCACTTCTCCCAATGGTTTTGCATTGGAATGAATTTTGTGAAGAGAATGAAATGATAGGAGTTGGACAAGCATGACCATCAAGGTAGACTCGAGATTTTTAACTAAAATTACACTAAATTTTCATTCTCATCATCATCGTTTATGACCACCTATCAAAAGGGTCGTAACGGCAATATAAAATTATTGCTGTAAAGTTTTTAAAAAATAAAGTTGATTGTATGAGAATATGCTTCTAGATAATAAGAAACGGTTATATTGTAGTATATATAATGCGTCTAATGCATTACTAAGGCATTAAAGTTTATTAATTATACAACACATATCCGCTTTTAAATAATAGAGTTTCAAGTATTAAACTTCAATAATTTTGGGCTTTTCTATTCTATACACCAAATCATTAATTTGAACAATAAAATTAGTAACGATTTAAAATTTCATTAGAATATTATCTAAAATATTATTATATTTATCAATTTTAAAGTAATTAGCAAATACAATAGGTACATAGATTATAAAAATCAATAATAATAATAATAATAATAATAATAATAATGAAGGTAATTGTCCTACATTTCTCTATTTGCTCTTTATTTTTCCATCCAAGAAAACCCAAAATTGCTACTCTTTTAGTATAACTAATATTCTTGTTTTTTTATTTAACAGACTCATATAATTAGTTTATTTCTCAAAGTACCATTTTAAAATTATAACGATCACCTTTAAAGTTACAAGTGATCAATTTACTTTTTAAAATTACAAGCGATCACTTAAATTATAAATATCACTTTCATTACAATAAATGTACATCTAGCCAGCTCAATAAAAAATAGTCTCATCACATAAAACCGTTTCAATTAAAATTTTGTGAAATGTCAAATAAAAATATGTAGAGTGTATGAAACAAAGAAACTTACATAGATACATAGGATCTTTGTCTAGTCTCATTTGGAGTTGAGAAAGAACCCATTTTTGCTTCCTTTTTAAATTGCTTGCTCGTTCTCCCTTAAAGGAGATTGTGTACTTTTTCTCAATCACCAATAAAACATTTTATGATAACAAAAAAAAATTCATATAAATTTCTAGGAATTTAATTATTATGAACATAAGTATGATATAATATATTTTATTGTAATAATCTTTAGATTATAAAAAATAGAAAGAAAGAGAAATTAGAGATCATAGAAAGTAGGAGATTGAGGGAGGAAATATGGTGGTTGTGGAAGAATGAAGCAAAGAATTGGAAGATATAAGATAGGATGATGGACTCAATATAGAGCTATTACATAGAGTAACGTCTACTTAAATTTTTCCTTTTTTATATTATTATATATTATTATATTATAAATAATTAATAATATTACCTTTTCTAGCAACAAAACAAATGGGTCTAGATTATTCATTTAATAACATAAAAATAAAAACATTGTCACATAGTTGGTTATCGTTCTAATAACTAATAAAGACAATTGTATTTTTTTTACCAATAATATGGAGTAATTAATTTACATTTATATGTCTTATTACAATAAAATTTTATATTTATATTTATATTTATAATTTGGAGTAAGTATTTCATGAGTGTGTGTTATATTAGCATTTTTCTACCAACCTTGTACATTGTTCTCTCATCTAACTATTAGGAAAAACTGGTTATTAGTTGATGTCTTGTTTAATTATTTGATGTGTGATTTTTATAATATTAAATTACACTTGAGCCTAACTTCTAAGTAGAGGTCCACAAAGTAGAGAGTTTTGCTAAATATGATAACACGTTAATGCTATGTAATAGTTGATGTCTTGGTTAATGTCATTTATATATTTTTTTTTTTACAGATTGAGATAAATTTATCATGATTATTTTGTTGATTGATATTTACTGAATGAAATAAATTTGCATAAATTGATTGATAATTGATAAGAAGTTGCATTAATTAAAATTATTTTGTAATATACTAAATAACATAACAAATTACAAAATAATTTGTATGGAATCTTCAACATAATCACAAATAAAATAAACTACAATATAATTTGTATGAAGTCTTTTAAAATAATATTATTAGCATTATTTCAAAACACAAAAGCTTTGATTATCCTAAAAAAATTATTTTGTAGTATAATTAATTTTCAGTTTTAATAGATGGTTGTCATATTTGTTCCTAATTATTGGCTTAGCAAAATTGCATTTATTGGGTAATAGTAATTTATTGGCTGAGACAAATTTGCAGAGATTGTTTTTCTAATTGATATACTAAATCACTACAAAAAAAATGCAACTTACCGACCGAAAAACTACCGACTAACCGAAATAGTCGGAAATTCCGACTAATTTTCCGACTAAAAGGCGTTAGTCGGAAATTCCGACTATTTTGCTACTAAATTTGGTTTTGGTCGCAATTTAAAAAAAAAATAAAAAAAATTAATTATTTTCCGACCAACTACCGACTTAATTTTAGTCGGAAAATTTTCCGACCATTTTCCGACTAAAATGTGGTCGGTATTTGGTCGGTGGTATTAAGAAATTATTTTATCTTGATATTGGCCTGCAGGAGTAATTTATAAATGTTAGGCGCTGCATCATAGCATGTATAAGTAATTGTCTCAGTTGGTAAGTGATGTTGCTTGTGTCCAACAGGTCTTGTGTTCGAAACCTATGGGTAGCATTTTGTTGGTTTTCTTCTTTTTTACTAATCAACTAACCAACTAATAATTAATGTACTATAATACACTAATACAATTAATAATAAACTAATTATACGAGTAATAATATATTAATACAAGTAATAATATACTAATACACTAATTAAAATACTAATATTATTACATGAATATGACTAATACTATATATACTAATATACTAATTAATACACTCATAATAATAATAATAATAATACGACTAATATTATACTAATGCGACTAATAGTACACTAATACGACTAATACGAGAGTAACATTATACTAACAACTAATACGAGTAATAATATACAAAGAATGCACTAATCAACTAATACGCGCGAGTAATAATAATACGACAAATAATAACTAATAAAGTACTAATAATGCACTAATACGACCATTACTATACTAATACGACTAATGGTACACTAATAATACGAGTAACAATATACTAATACAACTAATACGAGCTATAATATACGAAGAATGCACTCATCAACTAATACGAGTAATACTAATACGACTAATACGAGTAGTAATATACTTATACAACTAATATTATACTAATGAAACACTAATACGACTAATAATAACTAATACGACTAAATAACTAATAAAGTACTAATAATCTACTAATACGAGTAGTAATATACTTGTACAACTAATAACGCACTAATACGACTAGTAATACTATATTATTATTATTATTATAATAATAATAATAATAATAATAATAATAATAATAATAATAATAATAATAATAATAATAATAATAATAATAATAATAATAATAATAATAATAATAACAATAACAAATAATAATATATTAATACTATATTAATTGACTTATATACTATATGACTAACATTATTAGGACTTATTATAAACTAATACAACTAATAAGATATTAATACTACCCCTAATAAGATGATGACTAATATTATTACGACTTATATGACTAATATAACTATACTAATATGACTAATAATAAACTAATATGACTAATACTATATTAATTAAACTATTTGTACACTAATAGAAATTAATAATAACAATAATAATAATAAGGTTGTCTTTTTATTGAATAAATGAAACGTTGACTCTTTATTTGCAGATGGACAAAATGTTGGCTTTTTAAAAACAATTTTTCCTAATAATATTAATAATAATAATATTAATAATAATAATAATATTAATAATAATAATAACAACAACAACAATAATAATAATAATAATAATAATAATAATAATAATAATAATAATAATAATAAAAGTAATATGCTAATTTAGCCGGATTATTATGTTATAACATTAATAACATTGCAAAGAGTATCACTAAGTAACGCTTAGCCTACTGGTTGGAGTGTTAGACTTGTATTCAAGAGGTCTTGGGTTCAAACCTTGCGGGAGGCATTGTGAGTATGCTGCAGCTTGCAGGTTTGTGAAGGGACACGTAGGCGTCTGGGCTGCCATGTGGGATGCCATGTGTACATGAGATGGCCTTTCTTTTTATGCCAGTTTTTTCCGACCAAAATGGTGGTCGGTGACTGGTCGGTAAAATTAAAAAAAAAATTTCTCCTCATTTTGGGTTAAATTTCTGAAATAGTGTTTTCCGACTAAAAAATAGTAGGAAATTAGTCGGAAATTTCCGACCCATTTCCGACTAATTAAGTTAGTCGGTAATTCCGACTATTTTCCTACTAAAAAGATTTACCGACCATTCTATGCCGACTGGATGGATTTAGTCGGAATTTAGTCGGTATAGCTCTATACCGACTAAATTCCGACTATTTTGGGTTGTCGCAAAATTGCAATTTTTTTGTAGTGAATAATCTTGAATTTTAGAAATTTATATTTAAAGTAACAATTATTTATTAGCCGAGACAAAATTGCATTTAAAGAAAATATATAAATCTTTTAAATTAATTTCAACACTATTTCTATACACTTCAGTTGTAATGATAATAAACAAAATAATCTTATGTATGAGTAATACAGAATTCACTTTCTATTTGAATAGTAGAAGACAATAAAAGAATAGTCCGTACATTAAAGAGAGGGCAATACCAACACCAACAAACAAGATTATTAATAAGATCAACGAACACAAATTATCACTTTATCACGGCGAGGAGAGGACGTACTTGAGTTCAGATTCAATTAATTATATAGATTACAATTTAAATTAAAAATTTAAACTTATAAGGTTAAAATATATTTTCCCCGCTATTTTAAAGATCAAATTTTTTATAAATGTTTACACTAAAAAATTCGTGCATTGCACGAGTTTTATACTACTATAATATAATGTAACAATCAAGTCGTAGTAGGGAATTATAATTGTAAATAATGCACAAAAACAAACTATCAAAAGCATAGCTCCCATTTAAAAAGGCATCATTGCAAATTTTTACAACAATCCAACAAAATGGGCACAAGTACAGCCAATGAGGACAAGTCATAGAGAATCATAGTAAAGCTAGCTAGCTAAGGACTAGAACTTTTAACTTTTAATTGCCTAATTTCACAAAATCACCTCTTCATAAATTTATTTTAAACTTGCAATACTATATATATATGGTCTCAATTAGTGGCTTAAATTTTTAGTTGATGGAGTTATTGTTTTGAGAATTTTATACTTTGATCAGCGGATTAAGATTTTGTTTGAGTTGATTTTTTAACATAGTATTGGAAGTCAACATGACATGAGCTAGGTCATGGGTTCAAATCTCATCTACCCCTCATTTTCAAGTGGAATATTAAGCATTGTGTATGAGGAGATGTGTTGCATCCAGGACCGTTTCAGAAATATCAGTGGCCAGGGCGAATACATAAATTGGGGCCCTAATTTACATATAATATTTCAAAACAAAAGAAAAATTTTGATGAATAAAGTAGAATATACAAAGAGGAGTATATATAATTTGATGAACTCCCGTTGATAATTGAAGGATAAAATTATCGTTTGTTATAATCACGAAGGAAAATGAATTAATCTGTCTCAAAAATTGAATTGAGATACATTTTGAAGAACAAAATCACCGACAAAAGGGCATAGAATTGTATTAATCACAATTTTTTTTGGGTTAATCAAAATTCACTTAGGAAAGTGAACATTTTGGGAGAAAAATTAGGAAGGAAGAAGTTTATATAATGGCATTTGAAATTCTTCTGAAACTCCTTTTGCTAATTGCTTAATATGCTTCTTCCTTTTATTCTTTTATTTTTTTGTTATTTTTTTCATAAATAATTATTTTGGGAATTTGAGCCCTTTATTAAATTTGAAGATGGGCTTTTGGTTTGGGGGCCCAGGGCGGTCGCCCCACCTGCCCTGCCCTTGCTACGACCATGGTTGCATCTAAGCTTCTAATCTAATGTACTTTCGTGACACACGAGGCGTGTTAAAGAATGTAACATTATGACGCCCAACGACCAACTTAAGTTTTAATGTGTACATTTGATATGAGAATATCTTATAGTGAGAGAAGTTATGTCCAAATTCAAAAAAATAGTGCTTTATATCATAAATGCCCTTCCAACATTCAACATGACATATAGAACACCAAATAACTAAAAGTGAGGAGTATTTTGAATATAAAATTAGTTGTGTTAATTAATTTAGTTGGACTATTAGCCAAATTTAGAATCCTCTATCCAAATTGAGAATTTGTGTTCTATTTTTAGTCAATTTCATGAATTTTGCTATAATTCTATTTTGATTATGTTACATATCTCACACTCTTCCCTTTATTTTCTCTAATTTTTCATCCACGTATATGGAGTTATTACTAAAAAAGTTCATGTTATAATATATAGTTCTCACAAAAGAAAATAAAAAACAACATTAATAAATATAGAAGGCTAAAGAAGAGGCAATGTCACATCTTACTTACCAATTATGCCAACCAAATAATCAAATCATTATGTCTTTGGGTACCCTAAGCTTAAACCTTACAAAGTACTAGTTGGATGAAAATGGAACTTCAAAAAGCTTGTCCACAAGAATTAAAAGAAAATGAGTTTGGGGTATTATAAATAAATTCAAAAAAGTTATTGTTTTGCCTCAATCATATGATAAAGAATCTATACCTAATATTCTCAAGGTTGATTTAAGATTTTTATTATTATAATAGGAGTAATTTGTAAAATTGTCAATGAAAAAAATTTCTTCTTTGAGTGATTTATAACTACTTTTTATTAATACTCCTATTTTACTAATACTCTTTAAGAAAATAAATTTATGTAAGAAAAAAAATACTAAATGGTGATATGATATAAATATAAACCAAGTAGTCATAATAGGAAAATATAATTAAATGAAGTAATTTTGTGATTAAGAAATGGAATCAATACCACAAAATGTACATATATCTTATAAATAAAAATAAAAAAATATATATTTTTTGGTAAATTTCTAGGTTTTTCAAAGTAATGATTTGAATATTATCATAGTAGAAACATAAGAATTGAAGAAAAAGATTGGGAGAGATTTTATATGTAAAGTACATTCTACTCTATTATCTAACTATTAGATGACATATGTTTTTGGTTTTTTTTTTTATATAAAATTGGGTGATTTTATATTGGTTGGCTTTCAAAGACGGCGATAATAGATTTGAGATTATAGACGATAACTTAAAATTTTTCATCAATTTATGTCAAAAAAAATTTAGTGTGATGTTATTCACTATTTTTTACAATATTTTATTTTTCATTTATTTTTTTATTGGCTCAAATTTTAGAGTACTCGTTAATTAGATAGCATGATTATGATGGTTGACTTTAAAAAATTAATCACTTTAAAATTAGACATAATTTTAGTTAACAAGAAGTATAATTAATGTTAGCTAGGTATATAATATATATGTACAATATCATTCAAATTAGAAAACACATCCAACTTAATTTGTTGGTGAGAAAAGGAAAGGTAGCAATGAAAGAAAAGAGTACCTAATTAGTATTGAGTCAAATGTTAAGCAAAGGTTAAAAAGGCTAAACAAACCAAACCACTGAAAATTATGCTTAATCAAAGATTAATCACTAACTTTTAGCTTAACTCTGAAGTCTTGACACTTCATTAATTAGGTCCTAATCAAAGAGACAACTATATTTACTACTTTATATTTGTCTAAATTTCTTATCATACAATTTTGAGGTACGAAAAGGATCTATATTGCATCCACACTGTTAGCCCAAAAAGATGGCGTGTTGGAGTATATAAATACATATATATCCTAAAGCCTCAACCATCAGCTTAAGCTTTTAATTGAGTTGGTTTCTTAACACATTTAAAACCCTATATTTATATTATAACAAATAACAATACTCCCTCCGCTCCTTTTTGTTTTTCCACCTTACTAAAGCGGGTAGTTCCATAAGTTTTTCCACTTTAGAATGCTTTCCATTTTTTGAAAGTTTTCATCCTACTTTTACCCCTTAAAACCCCACTTCCTAACTTCTTACTATTATTTAATTATTTTCTCTCTCGTACTTCCAATACAATCATTACATTACACTATTATTTAATTATTTTTCCTCTCATATTTCTAATACAATCATTACTTTTCACTACTATATAATTAAAATAATACCCACTACAACCAAAGATTCCATTTTTCTTAATCTTGGTGAAAACCCAAATAGGAACATCAAAAGGGAACGGATGGAGTATTATTTACTTGATTCTCTGAATTTTAATATTTTTATGAATAAAATGTTTGCGCAATTACAAATTAAAGATAGTAGTATAAAATAAGCCGAAAAAATCATCTATGTATGTGTGTTAAATTAACTTATCTAGCTAATATTCTTCTGTGTTATATGCAAATAATTTAGTATCAATAACGTTTTGAATTATACTCCTCCAAATTCTTTTAAGTTGTCTCATTTAGTTTCATGACACTATTTATCGATCGATCACTCTTAATTTGTATTATATTCTAAAGCTAAACGTTAAAATATAGTCAAGTGAGATCTTGTTTGATTCGTCTCAACGTAAATTTTATAAATATCTCATTTTTATAATGTTTTTTATGCACAATTAGAGATTTTTAGAATCATATTAGTGTATTAGATAATGTGTCAAAACTAAATAGGACAACTTAAAAGAATGAGACAGAGTATAATACTTAGAGGTGTTCATTCGGGTGATCGGGTCGGTTTCGAACGGGTGTCATTCGGTTCGGTTGTATTTCAGATCGGTTATGTTTCGGCTGTTTGTTATGACGGGTCACACTCGGGTCGGGTCGGTTAGTCACGGTTGGATTAAAGATCGGTTATTCAAGCTATCGGGTTAGCATCGGTTCAGTGCTGGTTGAAGTTCGGGTCGAGTTTTAATCGGTGTCAGGTTGTCATCGGTTAATAATTGGTTCGGTTTTGTCGGGTACAGATCGGGTTCGGTTTTTTGGAAAACAGAATTCGGCTACGTATTACTAATTACTATCGATCAAAAACAAAATAGTTAAAATGCAAATCAATTAGTGATCATTATTACTTTGTTACTTTTACATGTTTGACCGAAAATTAAAAATATAAAGTTCAATAAATTTTTCTCTAGTACGATTTAAAGTAGTTTAATAAACATTGATCATTGATTATTAGCTCTAAATATATGAAATCATGTATTTTTTAGATTGACTAATAAAATGATTGAATATAAGTATATCATACTTCTATCTTAAAAATTGATTCAGATTTAAAGCAATTTGATCAAAAATTCGTTCGGGTTAAGTCGGTTTTAGCCGGATCGAGTTCGGTTTCGAGCATGATTCGGGTCGGATATGACTCGTGTCAGCTTTCCCATTTTCGGTTGTCAACCGGATCGGGTATAACATCGGTTCGAGTATTGTCGGTTCGATAAACCTGAAAACGGAAGATATTTTCGGGTCGATTTACTTTCGGTTTCGGATCAGGTTTCGGGTCGGGTCACTTTTGAACAGCTTTAATAATACTACAAATAATAGCATAAACAAATCTCGTACTTCCTCCGTTCCATAATACTTGCTACATTTCACTTTTTTACGCAATCCAATGCACAATTTTGATCATTAATATCTCAAACTACACTTATCTAAAAATTATAAAAATTTAATATTATGAAAGTATGCGATTAGACGATTCAAACAAGATCCCACTTGACTATATTTTTACTTATACATTAATCGCAATATGTAAAATAAGCTTGAACGATGAATAGTGCACAAAAAACGAAATATAGCGAGTATTTTGGAACGGAGGAAGTACTAAACTCTTGTGTTATGTAGACTTCGGTTGAGCTTTCATTCATTGACGCATAAAAAAGTAAAGTACGTGGACATTAAAGTATAATTTGGTAAAGTATTCCGACATGTATCGTATTGTAACTAACTGTAGTCTTTTTCTTGAAGGGAAAAAGACCACTAATACATATACGGTCCCACACTCTACTACTTTACAGTTTTATTTATTGATATTAAAAGATAAAAAAAATAATAATATATTAGTGTGTTTTTAGTACGGATATCTTTTGACACAAGTTTAATGGTCATGTTTGTTCCTCTTTAATAATTTTATTTCTTTACGCAGTTCATTCTAATATATTATCATTTGTAAATAAGGAATTACCGTAGTAATAGAAAACTGAAAACATATATTTTTATATAACTAGGTTTCATCACAATGGAAATGTCATTATAAATATCATGAAAATTTACACTATAAATCATATTATTACTACTATTTGTTGCCAATAACCAAGCGGGGTTTACTTTACGAGATTCAATACTTTAAATTTGCATATAATTAATTTCTATATTTTTCCATTGCATTTTTTTTATCCAACTCTTAATTTACATATGTTACATCAATCATTTTGAGCAAGAGCATGTAGTACTGAGGAGGATTTGTATTGTAAGAAATTTAATTAAGTAAAGCCTCATGACAAATTTAAAATAAGGCAGATCTATAAATTGAACCCGAGATTTATTACCATAACGCAGAAGAATTCCTCAAAACTAAATATATTATAATAAACAGCCCAATCATAAAATATATATTTTAATTTTACAAGACCTTTTAAATTAGGAAAAATTACCGTGAATAATATGAACTTTCACTGATTTCCCTACAATAATACGAACTTTCGATTAACCTTAATAATACCAACTTTGATGTGGATTTCCCTCTACCATACTTAACTTGTTGGTAACCTACAATTGTAGGTTAGACAACAAACAAAAAGGACAATACAAAAAAAATTAAAAATGTAATAAAAAAAATAAGTAAGAAAATTAATTCCCCACCCTCTCCTATTTTTTAGTACTTACATTTTTATTTTTCTTACTGTGTTTTATTGCATTTTTTATTCTTTTTTGTATTTTTCTTTTTTTTTTTTTGCCAAGTTGACCTACAATTGTAAGTTACCAACAAGTTAAGGATGCAATAGGGAAATCCACATTAAAGTTGGTATTATTCAGGTTAATCGAATGTTCGTTTTATTGTAGGAAAATCAGTGAAAGTTCATATTATTCATGGTAATTATTTCTTTAAATTAATCTAAATCAATAGAATATATATTATTGATTAATTTTTCATCACTTAAAATAGTCTATGTTCTTAATTGTCAAATTAGGCGACTAATTGTTTCCAATGTACATATTTTATACATTCATATTTCAAATATATAGCTAATGGTTGTAACCTATGATATGTTATATATTTAATTATGCTTTTTACGCTTTTTTATATACTATACCAGGGGAGGTTCTAGGTCCGTGTGAGGTGTCCAATCGCACAGGGTCCTCGAACCTAAAGGGACTCATATTAAAAAATTATTGTAGAATAGCACACTATTGTAGTAGAGTAATTGGTAAGAATTTTACTTAATGTATCAATGGTCATATGTTGAAAACCTATTAATTACATTTTTCTCTTCTTTTTTTATCTCTTTCCAAAACAATTCTTAATGCTTACACATTAATCAAATATCAATTACCACTAACTTAATTTATAAAAATAATCAACAATTTATTTTTAATTTTTCAACCTTTCAAACTTTTACTCTTTTTATTATTGGTTATCAATTTATTATCATTTTTTTCTCTTTCATTTTAACAGTAGAAAAGAAAATTTAATTTTTAACAACTTAATTTAAGTTTAAGAAATATAAATTGTATTGAATTTTTATTTTATTAATTTTATTTTTAATTATAAAGGGCCCCAATTTTAGAAATCGGAATTATTTGCACCACCGCTGTACCATGCTAATCAATATTTGTCTACTTCAAATAAGGGATCTTGTATGTCAAAAAATTAAAAATAAGTGGAGAAAGACTTGTGTGGACCTGGTTCACACTAATATTAGTGTGGACCATGTTTCACACCCCACTTTACTTCTCTCCACTACACTTCACTCTACACTTCTACTCTATTTCATTCCACTCTTATACTTTCACACTTCGTTTATTTCACTCTTATACTTTAAAAAAATTTTAAAAAATAAATAAAAATTTAAAAAGTTAAAATAAAAAAGTAAAATTTATAAAATAAATTAGTAAAAATAAATAAAAAAAACTAAAAAAAATTAATTTTTTTAAAAATAAAAAAAATTTAAATTAAAAAATTTAAAATTTATAAAAAATTTAAGAAATAAAAAAAATTAAATTTTTAAAATTGATGTGAAAATTAAAAGTTTTAGAAATTAAAAAATTTAAATAAAATCTTTCAAAAAAATTTTTGTACAAAAATTTGATTCAAATTAAAAATTAAAAAAAATTAAATTAAATTATTTTTTCTTTTTTTAAAAAAATTGGAAGTAGAATAAGGGAGTGAGAGATTGAAAGTAGAGTAGAGAGTAGGAGTTAAAACTTGGTCCATCCAAAAATTAGTGTGGACCAGGTCTACCTTAGACTTTGTCTTACTCTATTGATTATACTACTACTTATCATTCATGCAAATAAAGAATCTGATTTATACTTGAATAATATGGAAATACTTGAGTTTAAGACTTTTTTCCATGTTGTAGACAAAATTTTTAGAATCCGCACGATAATCTTGATCTTTTAAATTTTTCACGAGGTTGACAAAATTTTAAGTTCTTCGTTATAATCTTAACAATTTTTTCTACAAAGTAAACTTAAGGTGATCAACACAGGAATAAATAAAAACGCTTATTTGACACTTAAAAAGCCAAAATGGAATTCCCCCAAAATAAAGTAGTACTTCTATAAGCTAATTATGAATTGGAGAGAAGATTTATTGTACATGAATTAAAGAGGATGGAAATGGATGAAGACGTGACACCCTAATATTGTATATATTCAAAGCTAAGCAAACCCAACCCAACCCAACCCAACCCAACCCAACCCAAGCCTAAATCTAACTTTATCTCTTAGCTTTCATATGTTGTAAAAGGTATACTAATTTATAATTACTATAAATTAATAATACACAATGTTGTAGAAAAAACAAGTTACATATGACAAAACAACTATTGCTTATAATCCACCCTTGAGATCTTCAAATGCACCAATCTTCTATGAACAAAGTAACCAAGAAGATTTTTGTGGAACTTGATACAAATCCTAGGCGAGATGCTCTTTCCTAAAACGATATTTCCTCCCTACAACGGTGCTTGGGAATCAACCGGAAATTCGCTTTGAGATACAAAGGATTATATTAACCTTCTAGCACAAGAAGATTAATATGACATAAATTAACTTAATGGAAAGTAAGAATGGAGAAGACACAAATAAGGATTGCAAGTTCTTATTTGAAGGCTAAGAGAGAAAAGAAAATTCAGAAATATTGATGTAAAGATTGTTCTCTCTTACATCCCATGAGTATTCATATATATAGAATGCTCATAACCTTTCATGAAGTAAAACGTTACTTCACGAAACAACGAGTTAATCCGCGAATCACGAGATCGATTCACGAATCGATATCATACTTCACTTAACTCATCCGACTCAAGGAACACGGCCTAAAATAACTAAATTAACCGTAGGAAGTTATTTTATAACCACCATAACGAAACAGAGCAAAGCACGAAACAAACCCGCGAAAAAGCAGGCACTCGCGAGCCGCGAGTTAGGTTGCGGGCCGCGACCTAGCTGTGCAAAATTTCCAGAAACTTTTTTCCCATTTTCGCGAGCCGCGAACCAAGTCACGAGCCGTGACTTTTATGTTTTTTACTAAAACATATATTTTATATCCTTGAATAATAAACATTTAATTTAATTAAATTATTTTAATTAATTTAATTGATTAAATCATTTCCGATTACTATTATACACACTAAATTCCAACAATCCTCCCCCATTTAGAGTGTATAATCCTTTCCTTCATTAGCAAACCATAATTACTAACCCATTCCACGCATCAATGCCAATGTCCTTCCGGATTGAATTGACACCTAGTACCACGCATCTTTACAATTGATAATATCCCTTAATGTCCTTCCGGATTGAATTAAGCGGATATATCTAACCAATTGAAGGAGTAGTACACATGAAATAATTCATTAATTTACATCGTTGACACATTAAAGGCCATGTGTCCATATCTATTCATAAGTTCATTGAAATCACAAGATGCCCCTTGATTTCTTTAAGACGGCCAAATCTTGAACTTATATAAGTAGCTTCTCCCTAATATACCATGCTTTCGTGAATAAAGCATTCAATCTAGAGATCTTCATAACTCTAGAAATGGAGACTTCGAGGAACGACTCTACTACCTCGTTTTTTAACATCACGAACAAAGTGATTAAAGGGTCTAAAATCACTTCCCAACAACTGATGAGCGATCAATCCACATTGAATTCAAGACTAGATGTTTCTTCTAGCGTTGAATTAGGTTTCGCTCATGGTGTTGAAGATGGGCATAAACCAATTCCTTGAACCATAGGATCAAAGGAATATCTACTCAACGGCTTAGTAAACTGATCCGCCATATTGAGTTTAGTATTAACATAGTCAACAGAAATGACCCTTCCCTTGATAAGTGCCCGCACAAGACTATGTCTTAATGCTATATGTCTTGACTTACCATTATATGTTTGACTATATGCTCTGTTCATAGCCGATTCACTATCACAATGGATAGCCACCGGTGAAATCGGCTTAACCAACAGAGGAATCTCATACATGAGATCTCTTAACCATTCCGCTTCCTTGCTAGCTGACGCTAAAGCAATAAACTCAGAACACATCGTAGAATCTGCAACACATGTTTGTTTCTTAGACGCCCATGAGATGGCACCTCCCCCAAACATGAAAACTCATCCACTTGTAGAAGAATTATCTTCTTTATTGGATGCCCAAGTTGCATCATAATATCCTTCCAAAACCGGAGGATCTCCACGATAAAACAAACCTAAATCCTTGGTTCTAATCAAGTATCTAAGTACTCGTCTAACCGCTTTCCAATGGGTAGGACCAGGATTTTGAGTAAACCTACTTAACTGACCCACTGCAAAAGCAATATCTGGCCTCGTACAGGTCATTGCATACATCAAAGATCCAATGATCTTTGAATATTCCAATTGAGAAATCGCTACACCTTTATAAGGTAATAACTTCTCGCATGGATCCATGGGAGTGGAAATAGGAGCTTTCTCAAGCATATTAAACCGTTTGAGAATCTTCTCAATATAATGAGATTGATTTAACATAAGACCTCCACCTTGACGTATTATCTTAATTCCTAAGATAACATCGGCCTCCCCCAAATCCTTCATAGAAAAGGATGTTGACAAAAATTCTTTTGTCAATTCCACTTGCTCTATACTTGTACCAAATATGAGCATGTCATCGACATAAAGGCAAATGATAACCCCATTTCCTTTATTGTCGAATTTGCTATAAACACACTTATCGGCCTCATTGACAACAAAACCAAAAGACAATATCGTGTCATCAAACTTTTGATGCCACTGTTTTGGTGCTTGTTTAAGTCCATAAAGTGACTTAACCAATTTACACACCTTCTTTTCTTGTCCTTTAACAACAAACCCTTCGGGTTGTCTAATGTACACTTCCTCCTCCAAATCACCATAAAGGAATGCCGTTTTGACATCCATTTGATGAATCAACAAATTATGGATGGAAGCTAAGGCAATTAAGAGCCGAATAGTTGTAGTTCTAGCAACCGGTGCATATGTATCGAAATAATCGATACCTTTCTTTTGTTTAAAGCCTTGCACCACTAATCTTGCTTTAAACCGAATCACGGACCCATCGGGTCTACGTTTAACCGTAAAAATCCATTTACTACCAAGCGGAGTACAACTTGGAGGTAGGTCGGCTAAGACCCAAGTGTTATTCCCCATGATGGAATCCATTTCATCATTGATGGCTTCTTCCCAAAAAGCCTTATCACGAGAAGACATCGCTTCATCGTAAGTAGTAGGATTGTCCTCCACATTTAAACAATAAAGTGTGGATGTACAAAGAGAATCTCTTGTACCCTCTACTAAGTAGACTTGGAAATCCGGACCAAATGATTTAGCAATCCTTCCTCTCTTACTCTTCCTAAGAGAAATCTCTACATGCTCATCATTTGATGGAGCATCTAGAGGATCAAGTTGATTTTCATCAACCTCTTGAACATCGGTACTAAATTGTAGGTCTTTAGGCCTACCAATTGATGAAAATCTAGTCTCATCAAAAATAGCATCTCTAGACTCAATAATCGAATTAATCAATATGTAGTCATTAGGTTCTATTACATAAAACCTATAGGTATGACTATGATGTGCATAGCCAACAAAGATGCAATCGAAACCTCTTTCACCAAGTTTCTTTCTTTTATTACCGGGCACTCTAACAATTGCCCTACATCCCCAAACTCGTAGATAACTCAAGTTTGGTTTCCTCTTGTACCATAGTTCATAAGGAATAGCTTTGTTCCCTTTAGTGGGAACCCGGTTAAGGATGTGACATGCGGTCAACATCGCTTCACCCCAAAATCCTTCACTCAATCCCGAGTAGGATAACATGGAATTAACCATCTCTTGTAATGTCCGATTTTTCCTTTCGGCAACACCATTTGATTGTGGTGAATAACCTGCCGTAGTTTCATGGACAATTCCCATTTCTTGGAAATAACTAGGGTTATAATATTCCCCTCCTTTATCCGTTCTAAGTCTTTTGACTTTAGAATCCAATTGTAACTCTACTTCATTCTTAAATATTTTAAACATATTTAAGGCTTCATCTTTAGAATGCAAGAGATACACATAACAAAATCTAGAATAATCATCAATAAATGTGATCATATATTTTTTGTTACCTAAAGATGGAGTACTATGGAAATCACATAAATCACTATGTATCAAATCAAGAATGTTAGAAGATCTTTCTACTTTCCTAAAAGGATTTCTAGTGATTTTATTTAACATGCATGTACTACACTTTTTATCATCAACAACACACATAGGAATAATATCTAATTTACTCATAAATTTCATACTTTCATAATTTACATGACATAATCTATTATGCCATAAAACATCCATATTTACATCATTATCATAAACATGATACAAACTATTATATGTACAAGGTTCTATAGATAATTTAAACAAATTACATGTAAGATAACATCTTCCAATAAAAATACCACCCCTACTAATTACACATCTATCGGATTCGAAGACTAATTTGTATCCCATGCGATTCAAGGTTGGCCCCGACACTAGGTTCCTTGCAATCTTAGGAGCATACATCACTTCCTTCAAAGTAAGAAGATTTCCCGAAGTGAATTGTAAAGCAACCGTTCCTTTTCCAAGCACTTGAATAGTAGAATTATTTCCCATATAGAGAAATTCTTCACCATCACACTTATGAAAAGTCTTGAACCATCTCCTATCCATGCAAACGTGCCTAGAGGCACCCGAATCCATGTACCATGAATCATCCTGCACACAACAAATATTATTATTTGTTCCATTTAAATCCATATTGGAATTAAATTCAAGTAATTGTGAGGAAGTACCTTCATTCATGGGATCTTGGCTTGTAGAAGCCTCACCCTTGTTTCCATGCTTCTTCTTAAAAAGAAAGCAATCTTTCTTCCGATGACCCGGTTGTCCACAAAACCAACACCCATCAACCATGGGCTTTTTAGAAGACTTAGTAGATTTTCCTTTGAAAGAATTAGAGCCCCTCTTCTTGTTCTTAACAAACTTAGATTTGTTAGAACTTTCACCCACCATGTTAATGGTTGGAACCGAGGATGTTTCCTTACCCTTCTCTTGCTCACGTATTCCAACTTCTATGAGAAGATGGGTGGCAAGTTGTGAAAGATCAATATCTTCCTTCTTATGCTTAAGGGTATTCCTAACATCTTTCCAAGATTGTGGTAATTTATCGATTATGCTAGAAACAACAAACAACTCATCCATACTTATCTTATGCCTTTTAAGATTATCATACATGCGTTGGATCTCATGAAATTGTTCCATAATAGGGCGAGCATCATCAAATTTAAAGTTATTAAAATTACTTACAAGGAACTTCTTGCTTGATGCATCTTCGGCCATATACTTGGATTCAAGTGAAGACCACATTTCTTGTGCGGATTCAACATTTTGATAAATGTCGAAGAGAGTATCACTCATGCCATTAAGTATATGTCCCCTACATATAAAATCATCATTATCCCACTTGCTTCTAGCCCGTGCATCCTCTTGAGTCTCATCTTCCTTTTCGATAGGCCTTGGTGAATTTATGACATAAGCAACGTTCAACGTAGTCAATAGGAAAAGCATTTTCTTTTGCCACCTTCTAAATTCATTGCCTACGTATTTGTCCAACTTCTCAAAATTGGTTGTGAAGTCTTTAAGATTCGTCATATTGTAACTCAAGGAATGATATCGTTTTAGATTGTTGTAAAAGGTATACTAATTTATAATTACTATAAATTAATAATACACAATGTTGTAGAAAAAACAAGTTACATATGACAAAACAACTATTGCTTATAATCCACCCTTGAGATCTTCAAATGCACCAATCTTCTATGAACAAAGTAACCAAGAAGATTTTTGTGGAACTTGATACAAATCCTAGGCGAGATGCTCTTTCCTAAAACGATATTTCCTCCCTACAACGGTGCTTGGGAATCAACCGGAAATTCGCTTTGAGATACAAAGGATTACATTAACCTTCTAGCACAAGAAGATTAATATGACATAAATTAACTTAATGGAAAATAAGAATGGAGAAGACACAAATAAGGATTGCAAGTTCTTATTTGAAGGCTAAGAGAGAAAAGAAAATTCAGAAATATTGATGTAAAGATTGTTCTCTCTTACATCCCATGAGTATTCATATATATAGAATGCTCATAACCTTTCATGAAGTAAAACGTTACTTCACGAAACAACGAGTTAATCCGCGAATCACGAGATCGATTCACGAATCGATATCATACTTCACTTAACTCATCCGACTCAAGGAACACGGCCTAAAATAACTAAATTAACCGTAGGAAGTTATTTTATAACCACCATAACGAAACAGAGCAAAGCACGAAACAAACCCGCGAAAAAGCAGGCACTCGCGAGCCGCGAGTTAGGTCGCGGGCCGCGACCTAGCTGTGCAAAATTTCCAGAAACTTTTTTCCCATTTTCGCGAGCCGCGAACCAAGTCACGAGCCGTGACTTTTATGTTTTTTACTAAAACATATATTTTATATCCTTGAATAATAAACATTTAATTTAATTAAATTATTTTAATTAATTTAATTGATTAAATCATTTCCGATTACTATTATACACACTAAATTCCAACATCATATACCCAATTGCCGATATAGGAGTATAAACAAATATCTTTAAGTACCACAATTTATAAAAACAATAAATACTTTATAATATATATATATATATATATATATATATATATATATATATATATATATATATATATATATATATATATATATATATATATATATATATATATATATATATATATATATATATATATATATATATATATATATATATATATATATATATATATATATATATATATATATATATATATATAAACCAAACATATACAGGTTGGACTCGTCCTATTAATGGGACGGTCCTAAACAATCATTTATTACAAAAAATAAATTAGGCTTTAAACAGGCCTAGACAAGCCTTTAATTTTTTTTTTTCTTGATTTATGATACATTACGTTAGATTTATAATAGTTAACAGTAAAAAGGTAATTAAATTATAAAAAAAATTACTTACTTGATTTACATTTAAAATAATATAATGAAAATTTAAAAGAACAAAATTATAAAGGGGTCTGAGAAACCAGAGAGGGTCCAGCCTATTTGAGCCCATTTTATCTTTTAGAGTCCAATTCAGTTGGAATCATTTTTATTTGAACCTAGCCCAAACAATATTCGACTCATTGCATAATTTTAGTCAAGAGGACCATTTTCGCACCAACCATGTCTACTGTCTAGGCCTAGTAGGGATGGCAATTCAGTCCGAATCCGACCCTAGTCCGACTCGATCCGAGGAAAATAATTCGATTCGAGTCCGAGGAAAAAGTCATCCGACTCTGACTCCGACTTTACGATCCGTGTCCGAGTTAGAGATGGACCGGAGTTGGACCTTATTAAATATCCGAGACTCCTACCCGACTCTGACCCTGAAGGACATCCGACTTTGAATTTGACTTTTACACTAATATTTGTTTCCTTTAAAACTCTAGAAGTGACTAGTTCAAGCTCTCTCTCTCTCCCATAGTAATTGTAATATCAGAAAGTCTCCTGTAAGACCGCGTTGTCCGTGCAACCAGCCCAGGCCCAATAAGTTTTTTTAGAATATTTTAAGACTTAAAAGGAAAATTTCTAGACTTAAAAATCCAATTTTAAGACTTAAAAGTCTATTTCAAAGTTTTAATATCGAGACATTAATGTTTGAGTCATCCTACTTAAAGTTGAAATGATAATTTTAAGTCTAACAATTGGTCTTTTAAGTCTTAAAATTGGTCTTTTAAGAATTGAAATTGAACTTTTAAGTTTTGAAATTGTCAAATTCCATGATTTAAAATGTCAATAGTAAATTCTTGAAATTGTTGTTATAAGTCTTCAAATTGATCTTTTAACTCTTTAAATTGACATTTTAATTTGTATAATTGGTAGAAAAATATATGTAATTGGGCCAGCCCAATAATATGCGTCTCACAAGTGAGACGGTCTCACCCGAGTTTTTGTGTTGTAATTTTCAATTTTGAAAAACTACTTGGTATTTTTATTTAGATTAATGAATCAAGATACGATAATAATGAAATCAAGAGAAATAAAATACGCCAAATTAAAATACGAGAAAATTTTGTTAAATTGTAATAGTAGGATTATTTCTCTTGTTAAAATTAAATTCAAATTAAAATACATATTTTTTTTGTTAAATTGTATTTGAAAAATATATTTTGTTAATTTTGGATGCTTTAAAATCATTAGTACAATATCACAACGACACTGTTTAATAATAATCCGACTCTGCATCCGACTCCGTTGGAGATCCAAGAGTCCGAGTCGGGGCAAGCTTGGAGTATGCATAATCCGACTCCGAGTAGAGGTGGACTGAAAACAAAAGTCTGACTATCATTAGTAAGGATTTAAGTTTAGTTTTGAGTTTAGATCCATTAAAATTGTAGGATTCAAATCTAAGTTTATGTCTTTATAGATAGTTTTCTATAAAAAGAAAAATTCTACGTACTTTCTGACAAGAAGTCATTTTTTATAGGTAATCTAATAGTTACGTATCACGTTCTCATTAAAAAAATGTTTCTGCCTTTTTACAATTGTTTGCATGGAAACTTTTTACGATTGAATTGATATTTATGATCGAATATAATTAACTCACAAAAAATATAATATTTTTTGATTGATTATAAATATATTTTCTTATATAAATCTATAAATTTTTATCACAAATCTTAAAGAAAATTTATGTTTGTTTTGATTCAACCATAAAAAGACAAAAATAAAATATACTAATACGCAAACAACTTGGGACCCATGTCACGTTCTCATTAAAAAAATTCTGCCTTTTTTCAATTGTTAACATGAAAACTTTTGATGATTGATTTGATATTTAAGAAATTAATTAACTCATAAAAAATAAAATATTTTTTTGTTTACTATAAATAAATTTCCATGTCATGTGATCTCATTAAAAAAGTTTTTGCCTTTTTTTCATTTTTTAGCTTGAAAACTTTTGATGATTAACTTAATATTCAAGGAAATAATAATTAACTGTTAAAAAACCTATATTTTTTGACTGACTATAAATATATTTCCTTATATATATAAACCTATAAATTTTTATGTCAAATCTTAAATAAAATTAATGTTTGCTTCATTAAGAAATGATCTAATTTAATTATATATATATATATATATATATATATATATATATATATATATATATATATATATATATATATATATATATATATATAATCATATACACAATATTAAGTCTTAAGCTCAAAATTTATATTATATTTTATATTCAATTTATATATTTTATTGTTGTTTAAAATTTATTTATGATGATACATGGTATAAATCTACAAATTAGATTAAAATAGAATATATTAATAAAAAATCTAAAATCTTTCAATGACGGATCATAGAAAAAAAATAATTTTTTTTATAATAAACAAAGTATTTTATTGCATGTTAAAATTAATTGTAGTAAATAAAGTTTAATATAAACTATTAACAAACATTTTTTGATTTTCTATTGACGGAAGTAAATAATGCTAATACAAATTACAAACGGGAATTTGTATAAACCCCTTTGTTTGATGACAAAATGAAAATTACAAAGATGATTACAATACGAAAAACGTTGAAGATTGTTTTGTAACGACAACCGTTACCCGGAAACTTGACACAAGTTGAAGGTGTGTGCTCACTATCCTTTTGTGATATTTCCCCCACAAAGGTACTTGGGTTAAGAAGTTGGAAATTCACAACGAGATACAATCAACTCCAATACACCCTTAGTACTTAGGATGTATAATGTAATAACAAAGTGTTTGAGAATTATAAGCAATGGAATGCAAGAACAAGAGTTAATTACTCTCTTGACTAGCACAAGACAAATGAGAGAAAAGCTTAAGAATTCAGAGAAAAGGTGTATTCAACACAATGCACAAGCTCTCTATTTATATACAAGAGGAGCCTTGGACATTCACCACTATTGATGATCACATTGATGAGAAAATCATCAATTGTCTTTAAGCTAGGCATTCATGAGTATAATTGTGTATTAAACCCATAATAATCTCAGAAATAATGAGATTCAAGAAGGAATCTTAAGCATTAAACTCAAAAAAAACGGGAAGAAAAGCAACGGTCTTCTTCCAGCCCAGACCGCCGAGTCGGCGGTCAGTCCTTCCCAAGGATCGCCGACTCGGCGATGGCTTTCTGACCAAAACATGCATTTTCCAGAAGCTAAAGCCGAGTCGGCTTTAGCTCCTATAGGGGGACCGCCGAGTCGGCTGTAGGCTGACTTGGTTTTTCCCCTTAGCTTGTTTTGTACTATCTTTTAAATGCCTTACGGACTTAGTATATTAATACGTTTTGTCCCACTACTTTTAGTAGCTTTAGTGATTTATACGGACTTGGTAATTTGATACGTATTGTCCCACTACCTTAGTAGTACATAGTGATTATATACAGGATTATTAGACACTAAATGTTCAACATTTTCTTGGGTGATTTCATCATATAATATATTTTAACTATTATCACTTGATAAAATTCTATTGATTGATGGTGATTTTTTTTATTTTTTTTCACATAATGTTTAAATATAATTGTATAATAAATTATTTCTTCGATTTTTCAATTGAAATATATTATTATAACAAATAAAAGGATTTAAAGATTAAATTTATGTTTAAAATGTGTTTTTTTAAAATTAATATTAATATGTACATATAAGTAAACATTTATTACATTCCTATTTAAGCGAAAATCTATCTAGTTTTTACTAAAAATGAACAAATATCAATTAACTTTTACCAAATATATCCTCATACAACTTAGTTAACAATTACTAATAGAACTGTCAATATTATCAGCTAATCTAATAAACCAACTTAATCAGTTTTCATATATCGACCAATAGTTAATTGCCAAAATGCCTTAAAAAAATTTTATTACTTAAATGATCTAAAAGATTGAGGGTGGAGATAAGGTACCCCCACAAGATTAAGAAAGGTTATTAAATAAAATAAAATAAATAAATAAATAAATAGAAGTTGTCTATTTGGGAGGAAATTAAAAAGGCCCCATCCCTAGTATTTGTGCCTCTAGTTTTAAGAAGGCCTCTAGTTTTGCTACATTAAAAGTGTTGTTATTTTGTATTTGATATTATTAATAATATTGTGTAGTCTTATCTTCTTAGTCACTTTCGTACAAACCTAGCTACTAAATGTTGTGGATAACGTCGAATATCTACGAAACAAACGTTGTAGTATCTATTATTCCATCTTCATCTTTTCTTGTAGGAATCAAATTTACATAAAAGTCAAGTCAATGCAATATTTTTTCATATTTGCTGTAATAGTTAAAGATTATTGAAATATTATAATTATTGTCCATATAATATACTATACTAAATTTAATTTTAATTGGTATAGTGACATTGAAAAAAAAACTCCAAATTAAGTTTCCGGTTTTATAATTGTCAAAATTAGAGGTGTTCATTCGAGTCATCAAATTGATTTCGGTCAGGTGTTTTGGGATGATTCAAAATCGGGTTTTGTGTCCACATTGGTTTTTACATAATTGTAGATCCATTTTTAAGTTGGGTGAAATCGGGTTTGGTTATAAAGTCGGGTGTCTATCGGGTAATCGGGTCTGTTTTGAACACCTCTAGTCAAAATTAATTCAAAAGGCAAATTAAATTGACGACCAACAATGATATTATAGAAAACTAGTATAAAATCCCGTGCAATGCACGGAATTCTAATATAAAGATAAAAATAAATATAATTTTCAAAAACATGTAATAATCAATATATCATACAATCATACAATATACAATACTTACTATAATCAATATAAAAATGATGGAAAATTTCAAGTGTCATATTCTAAGGAGTTTGACAAATGTAATTATTTTAGCGGGCAATATTTTGTTTACATGAGTACATGACAATATTTACCTGTTTTAAAATTTAATTATTTTGAAATTTGGAGGTAAATCAGGTATATACAATACTGTAAAAATGATAAAAAATTTCAAATGTCATCTTCTAAGGAGTTTGACAAATGTAATTATTTTAGTGGGCAATATTTTGTTTAGACAATATTTACCTATTTTAGAATTTGATTATTTTAACTTATTCTTTTACCATTTTTAGTCATAGTATTGTTAAATAAAATTTACTATATCTATTTCTTAACCAATTAAAATATTTATTTTGTCTTGCCTGTTGCCTCCTTAGAAGATGAAACTTGAAATTTTCCAAGATTTTTATAGTATTCACTAGTATAAAATCCCGTGCAATGCACGATTTTTTAGCATCGACATATATAAATATATATTAATTAAAAAAATAAAGTCTAAGATATTATGTAGTAAATTACTCAATTTTTACAATATATGCATAAATTAAATTTGTAATTTTAGAAATTGTCTAGAATATATGATGTGGTATATATATTTTAATTTACTCATTTTAACCATAAATGAATGATAGTCAATATATGTATAAATTAAATTTATAATTTTAGAACTTGTCTAGAATATATGATGGGGTATATATATTCTAATTTACTCAATTTAACCATAAATAAATGATAGTCAAAGATAATTTAATGGTAGAGATATTGGTCAAGAATAAATGCAATTTATTAATTTAATCAATTTACTCAATTTAGTTTAATAAATATAGCAATTAATGAATTTGATTTTTCCATGTGAGAAATAATCTGTTAGCTTTGACTTTAATTAGTTCATTTAAGCTAATTTAAAATTGTTACATTTGATATAAAAATAATTAAAACACCATAAGTACATAAATTATTTATGGTCTAGTTAATTATTCCTTAAATTATTTATGGACTATGGTATTATAATAAATTATTCCTTAAATTAAGCAAACATTAATATTAATTGATACAGCAATGCAGAAAAGGTAGTATTAATTGAAGATTGAAATCTCTTAGCTTTTAACCAATAGAAAAATTACAAATGGCACGCCTTCTCTTACATTGACATTTGTCATTTCCCAAGAATTTTATTAATATGTATGATACCACAAGATTTAATGTCGCAAAAAATTGAGTAGCGCTTTTTATTATGTTACTAAAAGGTACAAAAAATATCACTAAGCTCATCATGTATACCATTAAAAATTTGAATTAATAAACATTTATTAAATATTTATGCGCAAAAATATATTTTATTATAGCAATATACATTTTTATAAAGAGATAACCAAAAATAATGAAATACTACCTTGTCCATAAGAGCATATCCCTTAAAATAAAACCAACATATATGTTACCTTGTCCATAAGGTTTTCTAGGAACAATAGGAGGCCAAGACACATGTACATTTTGCTTACACGAAGATCTTATATACTATCTCATACGTATACAATTCTTTTAGTTTCAAATACAAATTCTAAAATGAGACGATTTTTGTTAGATTGGTTAGTGTAAACTTATGATATTAAAGTGATGATTTAAAGTGACAATTTAAAATCTTAAAGTGATTAATTATAACTTTAAAGTGATTACTTACAGTTTTGAACTGATCACATTTTATAGTCTTAAAGCGAAGTGATCACTTATAACCTTAATGCAATTGATTACATAATAAAATGATCAATTAAAGAAATAGACTGATTATGTAGATTATTCTCATGATGAGACAGTCTTATATAAGACTTGAGAAGTTGTACAATAAATAAGCTCTTAAAATAATATTAAAAAACTAAACTTCAAAAAACTTATCTCCTAAAATGAGCGTCAAGCAAAAATTGCTATCACAGACAAGGATTATATTTAAAATTCTAATGGACTGGAGGCTGGATTTTAAGGAAAAGGAAGAAATTGATACCAGAGATAATGATTTCACTTAAATGAAAAACAATGTCATTGGAAGGGACTTTAAAGTCGATGTCTTTGGCCGCGACTTTAAAGTTATTCTTTTGATTTTTTTTGTTTTCCTCTGCAACGTCTTACAAATAAATTGTTGCATCAAAAATCAAATTCATATACCAATAATCATCACCTTTCTCATGCAATTTATGTAAGCACTCATCACACTCAATACATATAGTTTTAACTTTTTATATATATAAATATATATATATATATATATATATATATATATATATATATATATATATATATATATATATATATATATATATATATATATATATATATATATACACACACACACACACACACACACACACACACACACACACACACACACACACACACACACAATTGTTCCAGCTACAAAGTCATATGCATTTAACTTAAGAATTAATCATGTTGAGAGTATCGCCCTCATAAATGGTATCCAAACTTGGATGAACTACAAGGGTGCATTGATTGATCTTGAAGCCTAAATTTAATTATAGGAATAATGTACATGAGAAACATATGGCGTTTCATCCTTAGTAGGTTTAGATCTGTTGGATATAAACTTAATGTGGCTAGTGATTTGTTTTGAGTCGAAGTCCCCATAGCATCTGCTTGTCCAGAAGAACTTTGAATATCATCTTGTGATAATAGTCAAAGCATATGCTCAAAACTAAGGTTGACCATCACATTGTCGCATACTCTAAGCCCTTCATTCGATTGTTCAGGATATATTGTCACTATGAGTGCATAAATTCATGAATGTGCGTCATATGTAAATGATTTTTTAATTTATAAAGTTTCTACTTTAATATTAGTCTTTTTATTAAAAATTGACGAAATAGTCTTCTTTACATGTTTATCAGATAACTGATAAAAAAACATGTAGAATGAAAACTAAACTAAAGAGGAGGTTAGTAATAAATTGGATGAGTGGAGAGAAGCTTTGGAACGTAGAGGGTTGCGCATTAGTCGTTCAAAGACCGATTATTTGCGTTGTGACTTCAGTGGGACATCACCTGTAGGTGAGCCAAAGGTGTCCAGTGGTGAAGAAGTTATTAAATGTACGACCAAGTACAAGTATTTGGGATGGGGAGATTGAGGGGGATGTAAATCACTGTATCCAAGTGGGTTGGCTCAAGTGGAGGACAGCGACCACGGTGCTTTGTGATAGGAAATTCCCAAGTAAGTTAAAGGGAAAATTTACAGGGTGGCAATTAGACCTGCTATGTTGTATGGGACAAAATATTGGCCTGTGAAGAAGATTTTTGAACATAAGATGGAAGTCACAGAAATGCGCATGTTGAGGTGGATGTGCGGGCACACATTGATGGATCGAATTAGGAAGCCAGAGTTTAGAGACAAACTAGAGGTTGCCTCTATCTGTGGAAAAATGCGCAAAAATAGATTGAGATGGTTTGGACATGTGCAACGAAAGACATTCGACGCCCCTTTTCAGAGGGTTGAAAGCATTATAGTAGAGGGTAAGAGGGAGTCGGGGAAGGCCTAGGAAAACTGGGACGCGCAAATTAAAATTGACATGCACGAGTTGAACCTCTCTAAGGACCTGACTAAGGATAGGGGTAGTTGGAGGCGTCTTATCCCTATTTTAGATTACTGACTTTAGAGTACCTTTTGGGGTTCTTTTTCTCTTGCCTCAATGGTTTCTTTTGCTAATGTTAGGAGTAGCGTTTGTAACTTTTACATTTTTTTATCTATATCGACGCAAGTTCTTCTCCTCATCTTTTCTCGAGCCGTGGGACTCCTTTTGGTCTCCTTTATGGGTATGAGTTGCCGCCGTACTTCCCTCCTCAGACCCTGTCCATAGTTCTCTATGGACGGGATACACTAGGTATGATGATGATGATCGATGATGATAATGATGATGTACATGAGAAGCATATGGCTTCTCATCCTTAGTAGGTTCAGATCTGTCGGATGTAAACTTAATGTGGCTAGCGATTTGTATTGAGTCGAAGTCCCCATAGCATCTGCTAGTCCAGAAGAACTTTGAATATCATCTTGCGATAATAGTCAAAGCATATGCTTAAGGTCGACCATCACATTGCCGCACACTCTGAGCCCTTCATTATGAGTGCATGAATTCATGAATGTGCGTCATATGTTGATGATTTTTTAATTTATAAAGTTTCTACTTTTATATTAGTCTTTTTATTAAAAATTAACGAAATAGTCAAAACATGTAGAATGAAAACTAAACTTAATGGTCGTCCCAACCAATTTAATTAATAAATGGAACTTAATAATAAACTTTTTTTTTTGCCTAAACTCAAACTCTCACATACAAATTTTTCCAAATTCTTTTTATATATCCAACTCTCCCTTACCTTTTTCATTATATTCCTATCAATTCAATCGACCCCGACCCCCATTATCATGTTTGTAATTGGTCAATATTGCAACTAATACAAACAATATTTATGTCGTTGAAGTGACCATGTGTTATCCACATGTGAATTGTCCCACATCGGAGAAAGAAAAGAGTATGCACCGCTTTATAAGCTAAAGGAGTAACTCCTACTATCACCAAATGGTTTTTGTAGTGAACCTTCTTTGGGTTTAATGGCGGACTACTTTTTCTCCTCCTTTATTGACACATAATCTATAAAACTCATCCAAAACTTTAAACCAAGCATCATGAGTTAGATCAATTCAACTGTCAAACAAATGTTAAAGACCACAAACTTAACCATCATGATCAATTATTATTTTCATATCAACCATAATAGTTTACTAAAACATGTCTTACATAAACACTAGCATAGGATAAATATAAATAATATTAATAGCGACAATTATGAAAGACACATAATTTTATTAATAAGTTGTAATCTTTCTCACTCTATAACGTAAAATAACAATAAAATCTAACAAAAAAAATATTACTTTTTCTGTTTCTTTATACTTGCAACTAATAGTTATATTTTTCTCTTAAATATATCACAATTAATTGCAAGTATTTCAGAAAGAACATAATAATATATATTTTAATAACACCAAAATTGATTGGACACACCTAGAAAACAATTACTAACAACAATTGATGCCCAAGTTTGAAAATTGATTAGACAATCCGGATTCCCCACCACTTAATTCTCTTCTCCTCCCCTTCATCATCACTTTCTTTGGTGCCCACTTCTCTATTCTAGAACTAGAAGGATAATTAGGATAATTATTTTTATTATCTTTATTATTATTATTAATATTAATATGATTATTATTTGTATTATGATTAATATTATTATTAGGGTATTTTTTGTTATAATTATTAATGGAGGGATTATTATTATTTGAAAGCTTCCATTTGGAAAGCATATAAGGGGCCCTTCTCCAAGGGGGGATGTGAAGTCCTTTCTCTTTAAGGGATTCTTCTGCAGCTGAGCAAACTAAATAAATTATCTTTTTTAATTTGTCTTCATTTCCAATAAATATTTTTGGAAGTTTGCTTGAGAGTTGTATGTAACTTTCACTTGGCCTTGCTACTTCAAATTGAGACTTGAAATCTATGTCCACTATTACTCTTTGGGTGCCTCCCTCCACTATTTCAATATATTCATAGCTTCCTACAAAAATAAAAATTAAAATTAAAAAATAAAAAAATATATTAGGAGTATAATATTAACACAAATGATTATATGAGATAGTCTCATCGTAAAATCTGTCTCATAATTAGAGTAAATAGTTTAATATAAAAAACTTTTAGTTTATGGCTTCTCACAAATTCTTGTGAGAGATCATCTCTAATTGTGTCAGCCTATTATATATTTTTTTAAAAATATTATAAGTAGGCATTAAGAATGATATATACGTAGATTTTTAAGATATTGAAGGATACGGTAAGTAAGCATTAAGAATAATAAAGTGGGCATTTAACTAAGCATTAATCTTTAATGGGTTGGGTTTGAGAGACGTCTGAGATGGTCTCACCATGAGACCTGCCTCATACTTAGGTTAAATAGCTCAATAGCACAAACTTTTAGCTAATGACTTTTTGTTTTGATGCGGTTAAAATGGACTATATTATTATTAATTAATTAAATAAATGATTAATGTACTTATCATAACATACTCTGATCTTTAATAATTTAATGTATTATAGTTATATGGCATTGTATTAACTACAAGCCATACTTTGTGACACGTACATGATATATTAAAAGTGATCAAACTGATTGATTACATTTTGGTAATTATGATATGGTGTATGAGCACATACCAAAATTTTAGGCCCCACAAATTTTCTAAGAAATGATGCAACAAATTTTTAATTAATTGTGGATAAGATAATCTAACCAAAACTTTAATTTTATACAAATTTTAAAATTATAGTGATGTAATATTTATTGGACTGATCTAATGTGTATTTAATGTCATAGGATGCTTACTGGGATGAGCAAGCGTAAGGTATATCAGTTAGGTAGTTTCTTGGCTGTGTGCATTTTCTTTACTTCATTGAGGGGAACATGTATGATTTGTCAGAACCGGACCGGGATACTGAAAGTATCCTTTATCTTTACCTTTATGAAAGTTTATAAATAATTTAAAGTGACCGCTTTATATAGTTTTAAAGTTTTATAATCTTTAAGCGATTAATTAAAAGAGATACAAATTATATACTCTTGACTTATGGTGAAACAGTCTCACATAAACGAGTTTGGTTACTTTGAGAGAAGTAAAAATATTATTTATACTTTCGCATTATATTTTAGTTTTAAGTAATCTTTCAAACGACAACCCCATAGAATGTATTTTTATAATAGTATTTGGGATAAACTAAAAACAAGATTATATGCATCACATATAATTTCAAAAAATTGCAACACTTGGAAGAGATTCTTGTGAATTATCGTACGACTCACGAAACTTCATAATTTCTATAAATTTACCTTTTAATTTTTTAAATATTTATTTTTTTATTATTTATGCATAGTAGACTGAAAGTGTAAATATGTTAGGTGACAATTAAACCTAAAATTTTCTAAAAAGATAGTAATTAATTTTCAACTGATATAATACTCAATTCTCTTTAAAATATTTTTAAAAGATTAATATATACTTCCTCCGTTCCATAATACTTGTTACATTTCACTTTTTTACGCAATTCAATACACAATTTTGATCATTAATATCTTAAACTACACTTATCTAAAAATTATAAAAATGTAATATTATGAAAGTATGCGATTAGACGATTCAAACAAGATCCCACTTGACTATATTTTTACTTATATATTAGTCGCAATATATAAAATAAGCTTGAACGATGAATAGTGCACAAAAATGAAATATAGGGAGTATTTTTAAAAATTCATTCAACCAATTAAATATAATTAGAAGGATAAAATTTACTAAATCTAGTAAAAAATAACAAGTAAGAAACAAGAGAAGAGAGAAATTGATACCACAAGGACAAGAAGGGGTAGTGACCCAAGAAGTATGAGAAAGAGAAGCACAAAACCCTTCAAACATAAGGCATTGAACAAGCCATTGCTTAAGACCACTTGTTTTCTCCAAATCCATCTTTTTTCTCATATACTTCTCAACTTTCTTAATTATCTCCTTCTCCTCTCTTGTTTTCTTCATTAAAATCTCCTACAACAAAACCATCAATTTAACAAATTAATTCTAAACAATTAAAATTACATAATTTTTAATAAAATATAATTAATTTTGATCATCATCATCATCCTACCCACTCATAAAAAACTATGAACAGGGTCTAAAGAGGAAAGAACGGCGGCAACTCATACCCGTAAAGGAGAGCGCGACCATAAAGAGTGCACCGACTCAAGAAAAATGAAATTAGTTTCGATATCATATCAAAAAATCAACTCATCAGCTAAAAAACATAACAATTTAAATTACATTACCAACAAGACAAGTAATTTTTATCACCATATTGAAAAATCAAGAGTTCCACTAAACTTGTTTTTTACATAATTATAAATTTATTTAAAGTTAGATTAAAGTCGAATATTATTACAAGATGGGGTAAATATCAGATGGGTAATTGAAAAAAAAAAACTTACTTGTAGGGTAAAGTGCCTTGTAAAATGATCATGTTTTAGGGTAGTATGAGGATTGCAAAAATTGTTAGATAACAAAGAAGGTGAAGAGATTTTTGGTTCGGATGATTCCATGAAATCATGAACCATTTGTAATAGCTCTTCTTCCTCTATGCTACCCATTTTTTTGGTTTTTTTTTTTATAAATTTAATTTTTTTAGTGTATATATTTTTCTCTCTCTAAAAACTCAAATAAATTTGTATTTGTTTCTCTCTCTATGTTAAAACTTTGATGGTATTTGTAGTGAAAGAGATGAATGTTGTAGGGAAGTGTATAAGAGCTATAATCATGGTCATGTGGTGACAAATGAGATCATAGTTGGGGAATTTTGTGGAGAATATCCTCACTATATTAAAATATACAAGTATAAAACAAAAGTATGTACACTAATATGGTAGGATAAGCCCTATTTTGTTTCTTGGCATAATCCATATACTACCTTCGTTTTATTATACTTGTTACTGATAGTGATATATACCAGCACAATATGTCATGATCGGTTGCGAGTATTTTAAAAAGGAGAAAGTGATACAAAGATGAGATGTTGGTAAATCGTTGATAGTTTGTAGTTGATTGATGTGATTAATTTGATCATTGTTTTCATCAACTGGTTTGACCTGTTTGATTTTATCAAATGGTTTTGATCAACTAACTTTTAAGTGATTTGACCAGCTAATTTGAACTCGTTTCCGAGAGCAGTTTGTTCAAAATTAACATATTCATTGCAATAAAATTGTTTTAACTTACTAATTTACCAAACACTGGTATTAGACGATGACTTGACCATCCAACCCTTCAATTGTGTCAAAAAATTGTGTCAACGTTGGGATTATTCATGATTAATCAATAAGTGGGATTATTATAGGAAAATCTCAAATAGGTTGAATTATTGTATGAATTTTTTTAAAAAAAACAAATACTCTAATAGAAGGTATTTATGTACACGTGTAAGATATGTTGAACCATACATAGTCCTTAAAGTAATACCATTAATATAAATAATTTACATAAATTTAATGATAAAAATAATAGTTAAATCTAAAAGTTCTTATTCTTCTTCTTCTTCTTCTTATTATTATTATTATTATTATTATTATTATTATTATTATTATTATTATTATTTTTCCTCTAAAATTTTAGATCTAAAAGTTCTTTCTTAATGTATGTATACTTATTTATCAATTCTCTAAAAATTATCAATTATTATTATTTTTTTTTGAGGATAATTGTTAAGTCACTTGATTATTATAATTTTTAAGTCACTTGATATTCTTCAATTTCACACTGTAATAAATATAATTTTTTGTGACATTGAATTTAGTGACATTAAAAAATACCACTTATTTATATTTTTAGTATAACGATTGTTGGTTTTTATTTTAAATTCTATTATACAGTGACTTAGTGACACTTTATTTCGCCTTTAGTAGCATATGTAACTGTTAGTATAATCTATAGTGACATTTGTGAGAAATGTCACTAGATCTTATGTCGCGAAAAACTTTAATATGAATTTTTATTATGTTGTTAAAGGGTCTAATAAATAATACTAAATCTATTATATATATATATACTATTAGGAATTTAAGTAGTGACATTTAAATCAAATATCGCTAAATGTATCCCACTAAAAGCTAATTATATTGTAGTGTCATATTTAACAATATAAAGTATAGCAAAGCCAAATTGTACAAATTACAACTATTATAATAACATCTCATAATAACGAAATCTTGGATATTAACAAATAGTAAACGAAAAGTTTCATTATCAATAGTAATCTCATAAATTCAGGAAGTACGAACTATGTTTATGTTTATTCATATGGAAAATATACATAGATTCCTCTATTCTATAATATTTGCTACTGAATATGACATGTTGTATGGGAAAATATCGGCATATAGCCTCATATATAATATAAGTCATCATCTTAGGTATATTTGAAATCAATCTTGTCTATACTCCACATGTGTGCACTTATGCTATAGGCAAAGCTAGTGGTGGTCAACACAACCATCAAATAAATTCCTACAACTACTAATAATGTAAAGACACCATTGAAAGGGACAAAAAGGTTAAATCCAAAATTTAAAATGCACTAAGGTTTAGACTAACTTTTCATATGTTCATTGGAGGTAAAAATTCGGTTTCTAATTTGATTCTATATGAAACTAAATCAAATAAATTTTAATTTAGTTTTTGATTTTTTCGATTTTAATTCAAACTAGATTTGATTATGATTCAAACTAATCCAAATTATTCGATAAAATTTAAACATTTTAAGTCTAATTTAAACCAAATTCAGTCCTGTTTCGGATATGAAACGAGATAAGTATGTAAGGCACGTGAGATACCTGAAGGAGTTGTATGGTGGTCAAACATCGGTCAAGTTGTGAAGCGACACCTTCTAAAAGCAGCATGTTTGGCCTACACAACAACAAGTTAGCCTAGCCCGGGGGGTTTTCCAGGAAACCCTCTCCGACGCTCAAGTCAGATAGTGTAATGGGGGAAAAGTAATGAATAATGACTAGAAATGAATAGGTAAGGGTGTTTAGAGTGGTTGTTTATCACCTGAGTAAGGTAGTTGTGGGCAACAATGGTGGGTAAAGGTGGTGAGTATGTATGTCAACAGAGTTTCGGTATGATAATAAGGCTTAGGGCCTCGAAATCATCCAGCATGCCTCCTTTATAACCATCAGGTGGTAGTTACCTGATGGTAGTTACTTCTGCAGGAGAAGTGGGGAGCATGGGAGTTGAGGGTCTTGAACATGGTAACCGCAGCGGTTACTTTGACAGGAAAGGGTTGTTATGGAATAACTGGCGGTTAGTTACTTTTGCTGGGAATGGAAGAAGTTTGATCAGGATTTAGTCAAAGGTAGACTAAATCTATTGACTTAGTCAATGGAGCTAAGCCTTATCCTTAACAAGTCCTAAGCTTAAACGCAAATCTAAACTAGAATTTGAAAAACCAAAATTTTAAGAAATATCCACAGTTAAACGTGTCTATTTTATAGTATGGAATAGTCTCAAAATGATTGACTTCCTAAGAAATTTTCATAATAAACGAGTAACTAAAAAGTATGCAGATTATGACTTGTGTTCAACTATGGCCAGTGGTGGATGTTCTTTATAGTCGACATGCCCCCATTAAAATATCTTCTAATATTTAAATTTTTTACTCAATCTCCCTAAAATTTTCTAAATAATCTATTTTAGTATTAACTTGATACCGATTAAAAAATTATTTTAAATACATATATCATATTATCATTATTTATAGCCAAGGTATAGCAAGAAGAGATATTTGGGTGAGAGTTCACTATTCAAAACCATTCATGTGAACCACTTATTATGAGTTCACCTGAAAACAAGATTGTCCTATGAATTAATTTTGGATTTGCCCTACTTTGCAGATGATTGTCCTGTCCCTCCATTTTCATTTTTTTGTTTTTTTTATTTGTTTGCTAATTAATTCTTTTTTTTCTCTTTTTATTTTCAATAAAGCTAAATTCTTAACATGTTACCTAGGATAAGTGCGTATCTACTATTTATAGTGGATGAATTAGAAAATATTTGATTTTCAACACAAAAGCAAAAAAAATACAATTTTAAATAAAAAGATGAGAGAAAAAGAAAAGCTTTTTCCTTTAACCAAAAGCACCCAATGGGATGTATATGACTATATAAAAGATGATGCTCTTAATTCTTATGTCTTTATCAAATTGTTATTAGTAATTGAAAGAGGGGTTGCTTGGATTCAACGATGCCAAAAAATAAATGTAGAAATTGATGAAAAAGAGACAACAAACACATAACTTAATGCGGTATTTTAGAAACCTCCCCCTCAACAAATGTTTACTTTCAACAATACAATGATGAATAAACTCTCATATTTGAGAACAACCTCTCAAGCCATATATCTCACATTGGAGATCTCGTAATACTAATACATAGAAGAACACTCTCAAGTTTCTTACAATATGTAGTAGCCCTCTCACAATATGTTTATGTGTGTTGTGGTGTATTATCGTATGAGTGAAAAATCCTATATATAAGCAAGGCATTCCTGAGTAATCTTAGAATTCCTCTCTTTATCACCATTAACTCACCATAAACTCACCTGTAACACCCAACATTTAACATAGCAATAAACTCTATAATAATGCATGACAATAAAACCATGTTAAAGCTCACCATTATTCCTAGTTTAATTGCCCCTTAAATACACCATTTAGTGACACATTAACTCACCCATAAATTAGCAACTAATTATATTTTTAATTGTCTTTTATTGCTCTCAACATAATGTTGCTCTCTTTTGAGTCATTGAGCCACTACCATCACACATAGATAATTTGGCACTTGCACTCTAACACTTTAACAGTAATGATATTGTATTTTTTGAAATTGTTATTAATAGTATATTTCCCTTGAAAATAAGTATAGTAATATCAAAAGGATAGACAAATATACAATTGAACCAAATTTCCGAAAATGTTTATTTAAGGTACTTTTGTTAAGTGGTAGAAATTATTTTAAGTCTTAAGAGCATAAAGTCGATCAGACCAAAAATGATATTATATGGTTCTAATTAATATATAAAATTATCAATAAAAATGTGTGTAATACCAATTTAACGAAAATTTAAACTGATACTTAAGGCTCTGTTATCGCCCCAGAATATGTTATATACTCTATCAATATTAAGGGTGAAACTTATTCGAATTAAAACCGCAAATCGAATCAGAACAAACCGAATAAAAAATCTAGTTTGGATTAGGTTTGAAAATTCAAAACCGAAATAATTAGATTTGGATTGCAATTTTACAAAACCGAAAACCGATTTACTAAACCGAACGCAGAAATTTTTAATAGTTTACTATGGCCCATTACCGCTAGCCCAGCCCAAGAATTGCAATAATTTTCTTTTTATTCCATCTTATAATTTTTGCAATACTTTTATTTCTTATTTTTTTTTCTTACTTTGATCTCGCATTCTTCTTGAATTCGCAACAATATATTTAATTTATCTTTTTATTATATATATGTATATACACTTATCTCGCTTTCTTCTCCGACTTTCTTATAAAACAAGCATTTTCCCCTTAAAAAACACCAAAAATGTGTGTTACAATTATTTAGGGATATAGGGAGCAAAAATTGTAAAATCTTGTAAGAACTATCCCATCGGGCAGGGTAAATTCAATCAATATACTTCCTCCGTTCCAATTAATCGCAACTTTTGATTTTTCACGAAATTCAATACACTAATTTAATCTTTAATATCTTTATTTATATAAGTATAACAAAAAAATTATAAAATTTTGATATTAAAAATCATTGCGATGAGACAAATCAAACAAGATCTCACTCGACTACGTTTTAACCTCACTAAAACCTTTAGCAGCATATTAAAGTTACACTAAAGCTTTTAACGACATAGAATCTAGTGACATTTCTCACAAATGCCACGATAGACTATAGTGACAATTACAAATGTCACTAAAGATCAAATTAAGTGTCGCTAAATGACTTTATGGTGGAACTTAAAATAAAAACCAATAATTATTATTACACTAAAAATATGAATTAGTGGTATTTTTTTAATGCCAATAAATCAAATGTTGCTAAAAGCTAAATTTTTTTATAGTGCCTATAAATTAAATATTAAGAACAAATTAAAAGTGATGATTGAATAGTGTTAATTTTCTTGTGTTGCAACTAATTATTTGGAACAGAGGAAGTATTAGTATAAGTTAAGTGAATGCTCATCTTTACATGCGTACCGACTAACTCAACTGCCATAATTTTCTACTCCCATATAATCCATGTTGCAATCACAATTTGGTAATAAAAATTTCCAAAATCTTGTGAATTCAAAAAAACATAGTATAGAAGCTCGTGCTAATATGCGTCTCAGAAGTGATATAGATGGCTAAAAGACTAAGCTATCGCCTATTTTTCTACATTAAGTACCCCTGAGACATAGAAATACCCTTAGGAGCGGATGAAAAGTTCGTGCTCGATGAATGTGTTGTTGGCTATCCCACCTATGCACCAAAGACTAAATAAACCTACCTGGTGTTTTGACAAGACTTTCAACAGGTTCAAATAGATTATTATTAAAAGATTTATGTACCTTGATTAGGCATTTCCTTTTCAAAATCAGTAAACAAAGATGCCTAAGCAAAGAAAATATATGAGAAACAACCAAAAATATGATGATTTAACAACAGAAGATAAAAATTAACATGAAATTATAATCATTTACTTTTTCCTGTCGGTTAATTGATTTCTATGCTTGGCTAACATGGGTGTTAGAAGTAAGATGCAGGTTTTCGGTTTTCTTGCAGGTTCCTCTCTTGAAGGCCCTTCTTGAGCCGGGAGACTCTTTCGACCGCCCTCTCCTTATGGGTATGAGACGCCATCTATCTTCCCCAGAGGCGAAGCCAGGATTTTGAATTGCGGGGGGCCAAATTGTCGATATAGTAGAAATTTTTTTTGGTATATAAAAACTAGAGGTGTTAGAAATAGATGCGATGGCTCGAAATTTTCAGCACATTGTAACCGAATCCAATTTGATTCGACTTTAAAAATTTACAATTATGTAAAAAAATATGGACACAAAATCCGATTTCAAGCCCACCCGAAAATGCCTACCCGAAATCAACGATGACCAGAACGAATACCATTAGATACTAGTTAATTAAGCTATGAAAATATTAAAATCTTATAGAATGAAATGAACTTGAAGCATTGCAAAAATTAAATTTATCTATAAATAGAGTTGAACTTCCCTATAATTATTATTTTTGAAAAAAATAAGTGTTTTTGACTCTATATATTTGACTTATAATTCTTCAAAAAAAAAACACTATCAAAATTAAGATAGAAAAATATAAACACACACTAAAAAAATGAATGTTAGATTATGAAAGATAAATAGTAATGACATTATAGTATAAATCTATTAGTGTATAAAAAATAATTGTTTAAATGAGATTTGATCCCTTAACTAAGATTACAAATATGTTACTCCAACCATTGAGCTATAGTAATTTTCGCTATATTTTTACTCTCTTTAAACCATATATCATATTAGTAAGGGGGGCCAAAGCCAAAATTACAAAGACTCGCATTTTCGGCAAGGGAAGCCAGGCCTCCGCCGGCCCCCCATGTGGCTTCGCCCCTGATCTTCCCTCCTCAGACCCTGAACATAGATTTACCTATGTTCGGAATACACTGGTATGATGATGTTGATTATTTTTCATGTGGTCCAAAATCAGGATGGTCATTAACATTTTGTTCTAGCCAGACATCCATTATAAACATAATCCTAGAAAAAAATTCGTCCGCTCCGTAGACTAACCACCGGAACTAATCTAATACTCCCTCCGTTCACTAATGTTCTTCTCATTCGAAATATTCTACCCAAGTGAGTGAAATTTAATTAATGTTTTTGACACATATTAAGAAGATAAAATAATTTCAAAAAAAAAAAGATAAAATGTATCCATGTGAGATCTCTTTAAATTCTTCTTAATGTATACTTTTTTATCATGTATTTTTTATAATTTTTTATTATGTGTATTAAGACATATTAGGTTTAAAATTTGAATTAAAAATTGTGCAAAAAGTGAATGGGAAGAAAAAAAGAAACGAAAAAATTATTTAATTTAGCTGATCCAAATCTTTTAGTATTAATGCTTTAATAATGTTATAATTAGGGCTCTAAATTCGGTTACTCGGTCGGGTATTGGGTCGGATTTCACCGGGTTCGGATATTCTCGAGTTCGGGTTTTTTCGAGGTGATTTGGCGTTTTGAATCAAGTCAGTTCGATTACGGGTTCAATCGAGCACGAATCTATATCGGGTTAATACCACACTGGGGCGGTTTTGGTTTCAAGTCATATCCATTTCAGTTTGGATTTGTATCGGGTTCGATTAATACAATTCGGATCCAAATCAGTTATGTTGCAGGTCGAATCGAATTCGATTAGACTATCGGTCGAGTCATTTTGGTTTTAGGCTAACGTTAAATCAAATTCTATCGCTTAGTCACATTGTCGGGTTAATCTCGAGTGTTGATTATGGGTCATTTGGGGTAGGTTTACGTCGAGTACCTATCGGGTTAAATAGGGTTCGAGTTTTAACAGGTCGGGTGCAAATCGAGTTCGGTTAAACACATTGTCGGGTCAAATTCGGGTGTCAGTTGTTCTCGAGTCGGGTATCGGTCGATTATTGGTCTAAAATAATCGGGTACATGTCGGGTTACAGGTCAACATCAGATCGTGTTTCGATCGATTACAAGTCACTGCACCTCGGTTCAACCAACGAATCGGATACATTTGATTTCGAGCAGTATTACAGGTCGGGTTAATTTTTTACAGCCTAGTTATAATTGGTACTCTATAGTACTCGAGTCCACATTGGGGACATCTGATCTTTATACCCTAAAAAATTCCAAAAAATTTGGATAGATTAAATCATTAACTTATCAAATAATTAAACTGAATCTATAATCTTTCAAAAATTGATGGCTTTACAGAGTATGATTGTTGATGCCATTGATAAATCGAGCAGTGTTTCCATGTTTATCGGGACAAATCAGTAAGCTCCGCCCAAATTGCAACCCGCTTCAATCGAGATTCCGTAGTTTATTCACTCCAGAGCATCCATTGAAGAAAAAGCTTCTGAAATTTTTGTATTAAGCTTCGACTGATACCTCACGGCGTCGCCTTAGATTGGTGTCAATTCGTCATATTCAAAAATTCAGTGCAAGTAAGTTTCTGGAAAGTGTTTATCAGATCTCGATCGAAATGCTGAAGTTTCGACCCAATTTTAATCAACTCAATACTAGCTGCCGGAAAAAAATAGAGTGACGCTTCGACCGAATCCTTGTTAATTTTCAATTTTCAATCCACTTTCATAATTTTCACTCTCTCTCTTAAAACCCTAACTTTTCTCTATTGCCCTTTCTTCCATCAACACCAAAATCCCCAAATTTACTCACCATGGCTCCTAAATCTGGTAAAAAGAGAAGTCTCAAAGAGAGGTTAAAGGATTCTTCCAAAGGTTCTGAAGGGAAAGCCGTTGCAACTTCAAGCAATGCCATGGAAGAGGATGTTGAAGAAGAGACACATGTAGCTGGAGCTCTAAAACAACTTACGGAGCAATCACCAACCATGGCTCCTAAATCTGGTGAAAAGAGAAGTCTAAAAGAAAGTTTGAACGGTTCTTCCAAGAGTTCTAAAGGGAAAGCAGTTGAAACTTCAAGCCATGCCATGAAAGAGGATGTTCAAGAAGAGACACATGTAGCTGGAGCTCTAAAACAACTTATGGAGCAATCACCAACCATGGCTCCTAAATCTGGTGAAAAGAGAAGTCTAAAAGAAAGTTTGAACGGTTCTTCCAAAAGTTCTAAAGGGAAAGCAGTTGCAACTTCAAGCCATGCCATGGAAGAGGATGTTCAAGAAGAGGCGCATGTAGCTGGAACTCCAAAACGTCTTCCGGGGCAGGAGATTTGGTTTGATGCTGATTTTAGTGGGGTAATATTTTCTTCCCAAGAACAATTTGATAAATTTCAAGCATTTAAAAAGCGAGGTATCCAACATACCCGTTACATTTTTGATGGCATTATAAAGAAAATGGGGGTGTGGGATGCTTTTGCTCGTCTCATGATTTCTTGTGGCCTTAAGGGTTGGTTAGATATGTGGCATATGTCTTTTGAGGCTTGGACTTATGAGTTCCTAAGCTCTCTTAAGCCGGGTATAGTAGATGGGAATGATGCTCTACTCTTTAGACTAGAGAATCGCTTCTTTTCACTCACTTACCCACAATTTTGCAAGGCCTTCAATTTCGATGAAGAGCCAGCCCCTAAGGAAGGCGCTTCAGCCGAGAGAGTTTATGATCTCTACCCGAGAATTTCAGGGCAATTAGTATATCCAAGTGCTAATTTGTATCTTGCAGATGTGCAACATCCAGTATTGCGCCTTTTCCTCAAGTTTTGTAGAGCTTGTTTATTTGCTGGGACGGGACCTCATTTACTCCGTCTGGCTGAGATTTATTTGTTGTGTCGGGCGCTGGCACCTTATGATGATACCCGCTTCCGACTTCCTTTGTTTTTGTGGGATCATCTTCTCACGGTTGCTTCCTCTAAGGGAACACAACCATTGTGTGTTGGGGGTCATGTGACCCACCTTGCATGTTTCCTTGGGTTTGCAGACCCTTCTCTACATTCCCCCGAGAATTATAAGCTAAGTAAAATCACTGCCACTCATCTTGTGAACTCCAAGTTCATTATCACTAAGCCATTCGCATGGCGATTGAACCCGAATCAATCTAACCGCACCATCCCCATGCCCTTTGAGATAGAGCTTCCCCCTCTAGATCCTTTTAGAGATTCATACCTTATTGAGGGTGAGGTTCCTGTCTACCCAAGAGACGAGCGCGTTGCTTCTCAACGTGTGCGATCCTATCCCCAGAGAGGGAGACCTATGCCTTCTCCCACGATTACACCCCATTCTTCCACTGCGGAAGGCTCTCAGGGGCCTGAGCTATCATTTGAGGAGCAAATACTGTCACGGTTAAGTCAACTAGACATTAACCAACGCACCTTGCTTGCTAACCAGAAGTCGATGCAAACCTATATGTATAGTCTAGGGGCAAGGGTGGACAAGCTAAGCGATGATATTGAACGACTTAGTCAACCTTGGTATGACTTTGCTTACCGCAGCCATATGGTGCCTCGTACAGCTGTAACCCCGTCGTGGTACGAGAGGCCCCAAAAGACCGACATGTTCGACGTAGACTTGACTCGGGGTCTTGGAGGGTTACAAATTGGTGATCATCGAATCACCAACGCACCTAGGCGTAAGTTTGACCCAACATTTACGGGGCATGAGGGAGGAAGTGCTAATGGTGAGGATGACTTCCAAGATGATGGAAATGATGAGGATAACCCTCACGATGTCTTCAATTTCCCAGGCAATCCAGGTTCATTTTCTTAGGATGTTTTGCAAGTTTTGTTTGTTTTGTACAACATTTGTTTGTTTTGTTTGCTTTCCATTTTGTTGCAGATTTGGCGAAGCACACTGTCTACAGCTTGTATATAGTTTTGCTCTGTTAGGTATATTTCTCTACATCTCTCTTCATCTCTTCTAGCTCCACAAAATTTGTCCCACCTATTCCCGCCCTAACCATTCTTATTTAAATTCTCGCACATCTATTTACTAGCCACAACAAAATTTTGCATCATCATTTATCACCTACATGAACCCCAATTTAATATTATTACATTTGTTGCTTTCAAACCGCGAGATTTGAAAGTGTTGGGTTTATTTGATTTGGAGGGTTTGGATGGATGAGTACATGTGCTATATTTGCATATCCTGGTTGTTGGCTTGTCTACTGAATTTGATGGTTATCTGAGGCGATGGAGGAATTGTGAGGGTTGAATCGTTGATTGTGACTAATTTTTATTGTTTTATTACTTATCCATTTTGTTTGTTCAAGTCATAGGGGTCTATGAGGGAGATTAGGTTAATCTAAGAAGTTTTGAACCTTTTTAGCTGCAATCATTTGTATCCTTTTGCTACCATGAGGAGGGATATGTAGGCTTTATGTGGGCTCACTTTGGCCTCCCTATTACTTTATAGTCCTTTTACACTTTGAGGTCATTGTGCTACTCAAGCATGGGGAGGGGCATGGGCATGCCATTTCATTCTTCTCTTGTTTTTTGGTTTTTGGTTTTGTTTTTTCTCATGTATTATCTTTCGGTTTAGAAAAAAAAATTACAAGAACCCAGCTTGGCATTAGGTCAAGGCAAAAGTAAGATTTAAATTAAAAAAAAAGGAAAAAAAAAAAAAGGAAAACCCAGCTTGGCATTAGGTCAAGGCAAAAGTTAAGTTTAAATAAAAAAAGAAGGTAAAAAGAAAAAAAGGAAAAATAAAAAAATAAAGAAAATAATGAGTGGCTACATTGAAAACCCGCAAGGGCGGTGTAGGCAAAAGGAGAGGCTTATGAATTCTCTTTTTTTGGCGTGGCGTCATAAGAAGGGAGTTTGGCGGTTTATTTAGGTAGGTCACTCATTCAGTGTTTGAAGCTAGGAACGGGAACTAGGATAGAAATCCTCTACTTGGAGTTATTAGGGGAGCTGGTGTTTCAAGAGGTAAGTATTTAACCAGATGATATAAAATCTGGTTTTTACTTAGATAGAGGGAGCTTATTTGGGACATTCCCAATGGTGATTGTGAGGTAATGTGGATAGACTTAGAGTAAGCTTTGAGGCAGACATGGGGGAGGACATTTTTATTATATTCACTGTGTATGTATTATAGCCTGCCTTAACCTATCTTTAGAGTTTTAGATTCCAGTTATTAGTATGGGAGGTAAAAGGGGATGATATTCGTTTGTGCATATTGTTATTCATGTTTAACTCGAGGACAACACTAGGCATGGGGGAATGATGAGTGTAAGATTTTACACGTATTGCTCTTCTAAGAGATTTATTTGGAGCATGATTTGTGAGTTTTGAGGTCAAAAGTGATGGAAATAAGCTAGAATAGGTGCACATGCTATTTTGTACTATTTGGTGCCTCTATGGATATTTGTGGATACATTCAAGCAACTATTGATCACACCGGTCCTTGATTAAGTCCACCGAACATCCAAAGAATGAATATGCGTAAATAGGAAGACATATGGAGGCTGAATCTCGATCAAAACTGACCTTAATCTCGGTCGAGGTAAGTCATATTACTCACTGGAAACTATGCTGCTAAGTCTCGGTCATCACTTTAATCTCGATCGAGACTAAATTTGATAAAAAAAGCTCTGTCAAGTCTAAGTTCTATACTCGGTCTAGATTACTTTAATCTCGATCAAAACTGATTATAATGAAAAGTTACTGGAAAAGTTCAAGTATTAATCTCGGTCGAGATGGTCGAGACTAATCCAAAGAAAAAATCACCGCCCACATCAAGTTTAACTATCGGTGGAAATTGATTAATTTCGGTTGAGACTGTCCAATTTCGCCCGAGATGGTCTGCTGTGAAGGATTCATTGTGTTGTTTTAGAAATTAAACAGGATTAAAAAGGATTTTAAGGCGAAAAGCTTTAGAATTCTTCAAAGGGGTTGTATATTCATGAGATTTATCAATCAAAGGAGATCCTTAATTTCATCTTACTTTAAGCTTTCTAGAATTTAGGATTATGTATGATTATGTGTAATTTTGGAAGGTGGGTGTTTTGGGTCAAGTATGGATGGACAATTGCACATGATAATAGTAAGTAACTAGACGTGATTTTAGTTTGGAACTTTCTATTGGTTGTAATCACAGCTGTTCATACGCGGATTTGGGCGGACAGTGGATCTTGTAATACTTTAAAAACATATCTGCCGGCTCCAATATTCAAAAGCACGCCCATATTTACGGTGCCTCGCCTCTGTTGAGTTTTAGATTACAGTACATAAATGAAATTTTGGCTTTAAGGGATGTATACACAGCAACAGTATAGTTGGGATGCCAGCCATTTTTTCGTTTCCTCACCTCTGTTCATGTCTAGTAGTTTATGGGGGTTGTGGACTCATAATTTTATGCTTGTTTGTTATTCAGCTGCCCCTTTTTTTCTTCTAATTTTTTGCCGCTAGGATTAAGGGTTTGGCATTGTCCTATGATTTCCCCCTTGTGATGTTTATCGGCTACAACCTCAACCAATTATACTCAGTAAAATTCTTACAGTTTATCTGAAGTTTTCAAGGTTTGTAATCCTGGCTGAAAGTGCAATTTTTGTATATTTTAGTGAATAATGTTCTAATAATAATGTTTCATTATTTTGATGTCAGTACGTGATTTTTCATTTAGGTAGAGTTTCAAGGGTTGATATTAGCAACCTCATATTAGTAACATTAGAGAGTTAGCTTTACGTAGCTAAGAAGTATAAAGCTCTATGCCTTATTTAAATTGCTGTATTTACAAGTTTATTATTTTCAAGTGTACTTTATGGGGATGTAATATAGATGTGGGGAAAAAAATTAAACAATGTTTAAAACGTATTTGATAATTTGATTTTTATCAGTATTTATAATTCAATCGGGCTTTCATGTAACTTAAAGTTGAATTTAAAATTATGTGAAAATTTTTATGAATAGAAGACTTGAACTTTAACATTTGAGACATCTAAAACGAAATCAACCAGATAACGTGCATAACACCTAACAGAAATTGTAGAATGCATCTATTATAGGAGTATTTCCTTTGCCATTAGACAATTTTTTATTGCTTAAAAGATATGTAAATGAAACGGAAAGCCAAAAAAATATTTGCTTATTTTTATGCTTCCATATATAATGGTGTTACATAACTAGAGGTGTTCATTTGGGTTATCGGGTTGATTTCGGATCAGGCGTTTCGGGTCGGTTCAAAATCGAGTTTTATGTTCACATTGATTTTTACATAATTGTAGATCCATTTTTTAAGTCGGGTGTCTATCATGTCATCAGGTCTGTTTTAAACACCTCTATACATAACTGACAAAAAATTACTAAAATTTTGTTTATTGTTCATCAGTGTAAAAATACTATCAGGGTGATAGCATCAAATAATCAGAGTTGTAGGGTATCTTAATGTATTAAATCAATACTAGTAAATGTGTAAAAAATAAATAATATTCTGATGGAATTATGGAATCTTTAATAGTAGAGGTTTTCAAGTGATCATTTAAATGATAGAACAACCACATCACTTTAACATATACTTCCCTTTGATATTTGTCCAAAATTGAAAGAAAAATCAGAAAAAATGGATACATAATTGTATTAAAACAGTCGCTGAATATCATTCATCGACTAAAACATATACTCCGTTATGTAATACTTGATATATACGGTTTTTTTCACTATTTATCAATTAAGTTTATTTTATATGTTGTGGCTAATGTGCAAGTAAAGATATACTCAAGTGTAATCTTATGGATGTGCATTTTGGCCTGTAAGTATATATTAGTGAATAGCTTTAATTTATTTTAATTGAAAACGTGGGTTTTTGCTGGTTTGAAGAACTAAGCGTGATAGATGAAGAAAAACACTGTGTTTTGGTTTTGAGATGAATGACAGGAGAGAGAGAGGATGACTTCTTACTCTATTAATTAAAATTTGGTTAAAAAACTTATTATTACCGGTTGTGGGTAAAACAAAATACCACTGGAAAACTCATGTCAAAGTTCGTATTATTGGTGGTTGATTGAAAGTTCGTATTATTCGTGGGAAATAGGTGAAAGGTCGTATTATTCTGGGTAATTTTTCCAAAAAAGTATTGTTTATTTAATATACTTTTTCCTTATTTGTTAAGTGTATCAAAATACTAATGAAGTATATGAATATAGTAAAGCTATAATTTAATATATTTTAAAAGCTATAAGGAAAACTTACTTTATTTGAGTTGGTAACTATGTTGTGTGTTCTTGTGGAAATGAACTATATGAACTATAATGTAAGATATGGTATAAAGGGTTTGCATATAAAGAAGTAGATGAATAAAGAGATTAGTATAATTGTATCCTTAATAGTGTTGCATGATAGACACCTATGTAATTTTTGGATTAGTATGGGAGATAATGTTACATTTGGTGAAAATATGAAGTGAGTAATGCTATGTCTACAGTAAATGGGTAATGTTGATCAATAATTCAGCAATAGTGTTGGTGTAAATTAGTTATAACTTGTAGCATGGTAAAGCATGTGAAGTGGTATGGTGAGCTGATTAACCCTAAAATTTCCCTTGCCATGTACCTCATTTGGGCTTGTTTGCATTCGATTTCATTCATAAACATGTGTTTTTGTCGGATTTAAGACCTTTTCGAGGGTAGCATGTGTTTGCTAGTGTTTTCGCAGGTTTTTCATGTATTTCCGAGCCAAAACATGCTAAGGACGGTGGTTCTCGAGCCCCGGAGGTTTCAAGGGAGGAATGAGATCGAGCCGTGCACTAATGGATATAATCCAAGCCGAGACAAGGAAGAAAAAAAGGATTTTTGCAAGGGAACGACCATTCGTTCCCATGGGAACGACCACTCGTTCCCCAACCTTGAAGAAACATGCCCAAGAAGGAGATCAGAAAGTTGAACGACCACTCGTTCCCATGGGAACGACCACCCGTTCCCCTACCTTGAAGAGCATGATTGAAGAATTGAGATCAGAGAGTTGAACGACCATGGTCGTTCCCCCCGGAACGACCACTCGTTCCCTATGCTACAACACCATCAGAGATCAGAATGTGGAACGACAGATCGTTCCCCCTAGAACGACCGATCGTTCCCTCTTCGCAAAATGGGCTTTTGGCTTGGCTGCTCATTTGATGGCCCTTTTTACGTCATTTGAAGGATTATTTCTCTTCTTTTTCTGAAGACCTAGGTTATATCACTCATAAGGATCAGGCCCGTATATGACCATGGGCTGGTGGGGCGCAGGCCCAGGGCCCCAAAATTCAGAAATTAAAAGGTTTAAATTCAAATATTAAAAAAAAATAAAATGATAATAATAAGTACTCCCTCTGTCCCATTTAATTTGCAACATTTTCTATTTTGATCCGTCCCACTTAATTTGCATCATTTCTATTTTTGGACTATGGCCCACCATTCCTTTTTAATCTCATCCATACATTTTAACTCTCTTTTAATTTCAACCACACAATTTATTCTCTCTCTTCATTTATTACCATTATCTACCTTTTTCTTAAAAAACACTAACTTTCTCTTTGCTACAAATTATATGGGACGGAGGGAGTACTTATGATAAGATTGACAGGTATAATAAATGGGAATAAGACACGCTTTTTCCCAAACCAAAAAGGAAACTCTAATAATTTCCTTCTTTTACCTTACCTATGACTCTTCAAATTCTCTACAATTTTAAGAAAAAAAGGAAAAAAAATTATCTTCATCTCTGATTATAAATGGAATACAAAAGAGTAAAAATATACTAATTTGAAGATTGGGAGTAATTAGAGCATTTTTCAAAGGTAAATTCTTCTACCCTAAAGCTTCAATTGCAATTAAATGGTGGGTTTTTATACATTTTTTAATTTGAATCTTCATGTCCTACTTTTGAATTAAGGTTTGATTAAATTTTTTTACCCTAAATTAGTCAAATACGGGCCTAATAATAAGAATCTGGTTTTTTTTATTTTTTTCAAAAAAAATTCATTTGATTTGTCAATGAAGATGACGATGCCAGCCTGCTAGATCTGGAATTAGGGAATTTATATGCACTAATTAGTGTCGTTTCGGTCCTTTTGGAGTTTGGACTTTTGGTTTTACTTATGATTATTTATAATTCATAATTTATATTTTATATTATTGTGTAATTATATAATATTTGTTATTTGTAATCTTTTAGATTCATTAAAGGATTGTAATTTGGGGAGCTTGGTACTCGATATTCAAGAATCAGGTTATATTGCCATCTTTTAATAGTTTTAATTTCATAATTTTATCTATATTATTATATCATAATGTTGCCACGAAAACATATATCGGGTTGTGAAAAAAGAAAAAAAAGAAAACGAACTCAAGAAATAATAGATTCACAAAAGGGAGCTTTAGATAAATTTTTTAACAAACAACATGTAGAGAATTTGAACAATAATAGATTCAATGAAGAAGGAAATGTTGATGACTCAAATGACCATGACAATGTTTTGAATGATAACAATGATAATGATACTAATTTGGTTAATGGTTGAAGACATATTTAAGGTCTACTATGTCGCAAGAAAGGCTAAATGGTCTAGCCATTTTATCTATTGAGAAAAATATGTTGGAAAACATAGATATAGACACTATTATTAGTGATTTTGCTTCTAGAAATGCTCGTAGAAAATGTTTTGTTTGAGTATTTAAAGATTGTTAACTAACTCTTTGTTTGAGTATTTTGAAGAAATTTAAATTTTGTTTTGCTTTATAATGTTTAATTGGTGATAAGGGCCTCTATTTTTAATCTTGCCCCTAGGTCACCGAAAATACAGGAACGGGCCTGATAAGGATTGCTATATAAGGGACATTTTTGTATTATGAACACACCCTTTTACACCTTTTTTACCTTTTACATTTTTACCTTTACTATTTTGTATTATATTATCTTTATTGTATGCTTTTAGTTCTTCTTCTTTGTTCTTAAACCCTAGGTTTTTCTTTCCACAATCAACATTGAAAATCACAAAAATACCTCAATCAAAGTTTACTTCTCTTTATAATTGTTTCATCCATTGGGTTATTGCTAGTTGGAGCTTCTCTTCTTCATCAACCTCCATTGTTGAAGGTTTAAGCTTCAATATTTTTCTGGGTTTTTTGTATATGTTCTTCAATAGCTCCCATCTTTTGTAGGTACTTTCTATTACTTGTTCTTAGTTATTATTGATAGTTTATTTTAGTTTTTATGCTTGTTTGTAGTTTTCACCATTATTGCTCATTAGCTTTAAGATTTGGATTCTTGTGTTTGTTGGTTGTTCAATATTTTGTCATATTATCTATTATGATGTTGTCAAGCAATAGAATGAGTAGTGAGTAATTTCCTAGGGTTGGGGTTAACTCAACCCTTATGATGGCTTGATGATGATGAAACCTTAGTTGATTTTGGGTTGGTTAATGCTTAGATGAGGGGTCCTTCTACCCATTGGATAAGGATTGTCATGATTGCTTCTAATATACCAACGAGAGTTGGATTATGGGTAGTCTAATCCTTACTCAATGGATAAAATCGAATGTGAGGGGTCAATGAGGATTGAACCTTGCTTCAACCCCCTCATCTAAAGGCTTTATCCTTCACCTACGAGAGTGGGGAAGGATGAGCAAGTAGTGGACAATTTGTAGCCCGAGGTCTTCATCTTTATTCACGAGAGTGAGGATGGTGAAGAGCTTGGAGGCAATCCCAAGCCCGATCAAGGATCGGATTGCTCTTCTTAGTGCGTTTTGCTACTCCTTAAAAACCCTTAAGAAACTAGTGTATCATCATCCAAAATCCATCATGAGTGAGCTAACCCTACCCTCCTTTTTGTCATTGATTGTACGCTTTATATTTATCTCTTTATATCTTTTTAATTAATGTTTTCAACAACCCCCCTTTTTACATCCGACTAATACGCAAAGAAAATTGCATACCCTTACTCCTTGTGTTCGACCCGTATGTGCTGCAACACCGTGCACTTGCGGTAACTCACTATTTGAGATAAATTTGTGTGAACAAGTAAATGGCACCGTTGCCGGGGAGATGAGATTGACTGACTTAGGTTGATTTCATAGGTGTTGTCTGTATATATAAAAATCAAAAAAACAAAAATCTTATTCTCTTCAATGTCTAGTTATTCTTGTTATCAGTTTGAGCATGAGCCTTTTTGGGGGTTCTTTAGGAGATATGGTGATTCCCTCCCCTATAACCATGGTTTTGAAAAAGGACAAATTTGTTTAGCTTTGTACATGGGTTTGAATGATAGGACAAGGGACCAAATTGAGGTTATTTACGAATATGAGTTTCTTGACCAACCAATTGAGCAAGGTTGGAACATGTATTTATGGTTGGCTAAGGATACTTATAAGAAGGAAATGCCTAACTCCCCTCTCCTTGACATACACATTGCTTAATCTTTTGACCTTGTTGAGAATAATGGGAATTCTACTTTCGTATACGCTCCTAGTATTGGTGACACTTTGATTGAGGATCCGGTGGACTTTGTAGAGAGCGTTGAACCATGTAATGAGAACTTAGAGGAATGTTTAGGATCCCATGGGCCTTTGGCCTTAAATATTGACCTAGCATTGCCCTATTCTATTGATTGCTCTCCCCCACCCTTTTGTGATCCTCACATGGGTGAGTCTTGTGATTTTGTGCATTGTTTTCATGAGCCTTCTACTACATGTTTTTATGAGTCTCTTGTTTTTATGCGTCATAAACATGACCTGCCTATACCATGTGATCTTGCACAGCTTGCATGTGAGACTCTTGTTGAGGTACCCCGTGTGCCTCACATTACCGAGTCTCCTATCTTTGTGCATGATAACCCTTTGTATGAACCCAATGATTTAGAGGTAGATGTGTGCGTTATTGAGGAGTCTCAAGTGCATACCCTTAGTGTGTCTTCTATTGAGTCTCATCCTATACCTCTTTGTCATCATGAGAAGCTCCCAATGGCTCTTGTTCATACTCACCTTGATGCTTGTGATACTATGCCGCTTGTTTCCCTCCCCCTCCCTTTGTTCGTTCTTCTCCCGGCTTTTCATTATGTTATGGAAGGTCGGTCTTTGTTGTGTTTCCTGTTTCTCCTGTTTCTTCTCTCTCTCTTTCACTCCCCAACCTCTGCTGTTGTGGGGAGTGAGTTTGATAAACTCCTCCGGAGTTCGACTCACTACCACAGAGTGAGTCGGGTCTAGCTATAGACCTTAAAGAAGCGCTTGTTGGGAGGCAACCCAACTGTACGTATTGTCTTTGTTTCATTTTTGTTTTTCACTCATTGCATTGTATTTTTGCTAGTCTGTGCTCACGTTTGGTTTGTAGTATTGTTTGTTAGAGTTTGCAGATCCAAACGACCTTTAGAATTGACCCTCCACAAGTTTTGCTTGTGTTTAATTTGATGATTTTTAGAGGGTCAATGCAAATGGTCCCGCGAGGGTGAGAAAGAGAAAGAAGGCTCAAAAGTGGGATTGAGCCGAATGCGAAGAATGTAGCTTCACCCTAGCTTGGGGGAGGCAATCTCTCTAGCCTTGTGCTTTCTGAGAACACCACACAACAAGATTAATGAGGTATCTTAGGATACCTCCCCCTCAAATAAAGTTTCTTATCATTAATATAAACCCAAATACATTAATGATTCAACTCACAAGCTATAGAACACACTTCTAAAGCCTAAGTTTGAAGCTCACCTTCAAACTCCCTAAAAATACATAAATAAGAAAGAAACTCCTTTTGCTTCTCTTAACCTAGCTCTTAATCTTATCTATGCCTCCCTTATAATTCTAAGAGTGTTTAGGGACCCTTAAATAGCCCCTAGAACATTCTAGAATGCCATAGTACAAAAGTGCTTGGAGCCCAAGCAAAACCAAGTAACCCGCATACAAGTACAAAGGCGTCAAAAAATTGGCAACACTATTTCGCTCGGTCGAGCCAGCTTGCTCGACCCGGTCGAGCGGGGCTCTTCACTTCACTACCAGCTTTTGATTTGGTCGAGCGGTACAGCTCGACTTCTTCCTCCTTTGCTCGCACACTCGAGCAGCCATCCCACCATCAAAGCTTTGTGTCTTCTCTTCACCAAGCCATCTCATAGCTTCATCAACATCCATCACTTCATGGATTGACTCGAAGCGTATGTCCTCATACTCCCTTGTACTCGCTACCTCGTCCTTAACCTTGCAAGCCAAGGCGTACCCGACTAGGTGATCAAACTCACCTCCATCACAATGAGATTTCGGGCTTGACTCAACAGGGTTAGATATGAGCCAGCCTACAACCATTTGCCTATGAAAGTCTTGTAGATTGTAGAGCTATAAGCGAAACACGTTTGATGCTAACAACTCCTTGTATCACGAAATTTATTTTTAATTGTTGTTTGTCCCATTAAATTTATCTCATTTTTATTTTTGATCATGACGGTCCATCTTTGATTTTCATCTCTACATTTAACGTATACTTTCATCTCATCCACACATTACTATTACTTTCCCCATTGATTTTTAAATTCATTCTGTAACTTAGTCATATCGAATTCAATTACAAGATCAGGTTAATTTCGCGACATAGTTCTGTTTTAAACAGGGGTATATGGCTCTCCTAAGACAAACATTTACATTCCATTTTCAGCCACAGGTTTGCTTCTATCAATAAACTTGTTCGTGCTTACAATAAACATTGTAATTTGTTAACATTTCAGCAGCGATTAGAGATTACATAAACAGCCCACCATGGCTAATCTCACCATGCTATCAACAAGAATACCAAAATTGAAACCCACAAGTGCAGAAAAACTATCTTTTACAACCAAAATCAACACTGTTTATCCCTTTTCATCTTAGCTTATGATGCGCACCATCACATTCATGAATTCCACCACCAGGACTCAAGAAGCATCCGCCATTCAAATAACCCCAATTACAGTACATAAAAACCTATCTGCCGGCTCAAATATTCAAAAGCACGCCCATATTTACGGTGCCTCGCCTCTGTTGATTTTTAGATTACAGTACATAAATGAAATTTTGGCTTAAGGGATGTATACACAGCAACAGTATAGTTTGGTGCCTGCCATTTTTTCGTTTCCTCACCTCTGTTCATGTCTAGTAGTTTATGGGGGTTGTGGACTCTTAATTTTATGCTTGTTTGTTATTCAGCTGCCCTTTTTTCTCTTCTAATTTTTTGCCGCTAGGATGGGTTTGACATTGTCCTATGATTTTCCGCTTGTGATGTTTATCGGCTACAACCTCAACCAATTATAATCAGTAAAATTTTTACAGTATATCTGAAATTTTAATGGTTTGTAGAACTGGCTGAAAGTGCAATTTTTGTATATTTTAGTGAATAATGATCTAATAATAATGTTTCAGGTTTAAACATACCATTATCAAAAGATTCATGTACCTTAATCTGGATATTTCCTTTTCAAGATCACTGAACAAAGATGCCTAAGCAAACAAAATATAATTGAGAAAACAACCAAAAACATGATGATTTACAACATAATATAAAATTAACATGAAAGTATAATTATTTTCACTGTTTCCTGTGGTCCAAAATTAGAATAGTCATTAACATTTTGTCTAGCCAGACTATCCATCATAATCTAAATCATAACCCCGAAAAAAAAAAAAGAATCGACAACCACTGGAAATAATCTACTAGTTCATGTAGCCAATCCTAATCGTTCACTATTTGGACTCTAACAATGTTGCTGTCTGTGCTCTGTATTACTCTAGTCCACATTGTGGACATCTTATAACCTAAAGAATTCCTAATAAATTTGGCTGGACTGAAAACAGGAAAAATGCAGGAGACATAAAATGGGCTGTGTATCAAATAATTAACCTGGAGAATATAACGTCCCGAAGGGGCTGTGTTCCTAGTTAGACGGTGGTCGCAATGACTTCAAAGAAAATGATGAGTCGGATACGCGTGCTCGTATCCATTATAATCATAGTACAACCTCTCTCCCTTCGCGATGTCACGAGTAGCAACTAGAAGGACACTACATTCACCGTACACATTGTATCTCACGCATTTAAGATTCTGTTTCTTCTTACTTTCCCTGCATTACAAGGTACTCCGGTATCAATAGCATTGCAGAAATAACATTCGACTTATTGAAAGTTTTTAACATTCGGAACTGGATTTAGGTCGGGAATTCAAGACAAAGTCGTTCAGCAAAAATTCGTATCTATAGGATTAAGTTAAATCTAAAATTTGCCAAAAATGACTGGCCTTACAGAGTATGGTTGTTGATGCCACTGACAAATCGAGCAATGTTTCCATGTTTATCGGGACAAATGACCAGACTGTTTGACGGATCTGCTGCAAGAAGAAGGGTCATCAAACTATCGCAATCATCCTTCTCGCGATTTTTTATGAAATCCACATCTCCGGTGTATTCTGCTATGAATGTCATTTTCTTGATTGGAGCATCAGCCTCAACTGTGTAACTGCGTCAACATAAACACAGACGAAGTCAAGCGACACACGAAAAAGTTGAAAGATTTAACGGATCGAATCGAGTACCCTTCACACTCATCGTAAACTATCAACAGTGGTGGGCATTCGCCTCTTCTGAACATAGCTCTGCAGTGTTCCACTGTCTCGAAATCCTCTTTCGACAGCACCTAAAACATAACACAACAACAAATTGGGAATATGATCAAAATGTTCACCGGAGTAATCAAAGATTATTCATAGCACTTATAAAAAAGCTCATTAAATTATGTGCTTTTTTGTTTATGTAATCGCTAACAGGGGTCGATCGAACCTCTTTGTACTCGCTAACAGGGATAATGTTACATACATACGACCCCCAAACCACATGTAGGTGGGAGTCATTTAACGACATCAAGGTAATGGAACGTTGTTGCAATGATCTAGATCCAAACATTTTCAATGGGAGTTCATCAAAGTAAACGTTTATGCCAGTTACTCATTAAGAACGAAAGGTAGAAAGTTCAAACAAAAACCTGCATTCCCCCATCTTCAAAATCAGCCCGATTGGCGGATCTTGGAGCCATCCCAGGCAAGTAGACGAGCTCATTGATGAATCCAATGTTTAGTGCAGTCAAAGCATTAGCAAGCGAGCGCATTTGTTCCAACCTCCGTGACGGGTCCTCAGTTGGGACATAGGGAAGCAATCTCCTTTTTTTCTTCGTGCAACAAACCGATGTACGCCTTCTTCGACGCTTCTTAAAATCTGAAACACAATATAAGGAAAGATTGGTTCAATTTATATTCATCAAAATTGAAACCCATTGCGAGTTCTCGTTACCAAACATGAGTTTGTTACATAGGTAATTACAGCCAATCATAGTAAATGTTAGAATCCCGCAACCAAGTTACTATTACTCCCTATGTTCTTCAAAATTTGCTACATGACGTCCAAATAGCCCACACTTCGATTTGCATATATAATATAGCAAATTTAAAAAGACAGAATAATTGTGCTTTTGCGTTAAACTCTACAATGATAAAATATCGGATAACAAATCATTCTCACAAAATAAGAGATAAAACACATACTAGGCTTATTGTAGTCAAAACATACAAAAACACTATAATATAACAAGCTTCAAACCTTCTACAATTGAAACGATAAATAAAAGGCCTATAGATCAAAGCCAATTTTGGCAAATTGTATCCTTCAAAGCTAAATATAAAATTTCCAAAGTTAAGCAAGTTCCCGATTAGTATGCTTTTATTATGATAGCTAAGGATGATCACAATGTGAAATCAAAATCTAAATGCAGTCTTACCCTTGTTAATGATAAAACAAACAAACTTTTTTTCTGTTGAGCCTTGTTAATGCACAACTTCAAATAAATAAGAACTGATGAACCATTTTACTTTAGTCTATTATAACACGAAACCAAAGAACTATAAGTCTCCAAAATAGTTTTGGAAAGGTTTTGGGCGATCTAGACCACCGTATGTCATAATCATGCAAATATCTAATTATCTATTGCAAAGCAACCTTTTCCCTCCTATCTATTTTTGCGGTTTTAGAAGCAAACGAACCGATATGTATTCGTAGCATTATAAGCATCATATCTACTTATCAACGAGCCTTAACAGTGTATACACCGCGAAAGAAAAAAATAAGTAACAAAAAGAAATAGTGAACTTCCTGATATGATGATATTAATTAAGTTGTTAATTAATTAAGTTTAAAGAAGTCCTTAGCCATGATAAATACCTTGGTCTCCCTACTATCTTAGATCGGTCTAAGAAGATCTCTTTCACTGGTATTCGTGACCGGATATAGAAAAAACTCCAATGTTGGAAAGAGAAGCTCCTCTCAAAAGCGGGTAAGGAGATATTAATCAAAGTTGTTGCCTAATCGACCCCGACTTATGTGATGAGTTGCTTCAAGCTCCCCACTTCTTTTTGCACCGAAGTTGAAAAAATCCTTAGAAACTTTTCGTGGGGTACCTCGAGCTCGGAGAAAGAAATTCCTTGGAAAGCGTGGAAGCTCCTGTGTCGTCCAAAAGTGAAGGAGGGCTGGGTTTCAGAGACTTGAGCATTTTCAACAGCCCTCTTCTTGCAAAGCAATTTTGGAGACTCCATACTCATTCTCAAAGTTTGCTTGCTAGATCCCTAAAGGCGAAATACTACCCTTCTTTTTCAATATGGGAGGCTAAAGTGGGTTTTAACCCAAGCTACGCTTGGAGAAGTATTTGGGGTTCTCGATCTATTTTGAAGTTAGGAGTTCGATGGCAGATTGGAGATGGAAAATTTGTTAAGTTGTGGAAGGATGCGTGGGTAGGGGGCGACGATACAGGTAAACTCAAATCCCCTAGGACAATCCTTGATGAAGAGGCTACGGTGGACGTCCTGATTGACAATGAAAACCATGAATGGCGCAGTCATTTATTAAGGGACATCTTTCTTCCTATTGACGTGGAGCGGATTCAAAAAATCCCCATCAGCATTAGAGGAGATAGTGATGAACGAGTGTCGATGGCTAGTGAGGATGGTAATTTTCGGGTTCGTGAGGCTTATAAGTTGGCTCTTAATGCGAATAATGACAACCCGAGTTCAAGTGGTACTGACAGTATATGGAGTAGACTGTGGAAGCTCAAAATTCCACCAAAAGCTAAAATCTTCTTGTGGAGAGCAATGTGGGATATTTTGCCTCATGGTGCTAATCTTCAAAGAAAGGGTATTCTCAATGTAGCCAATTGTCGCAAATGCGGTTTACTTTTTTCCAAAAATACAGATGCGGTTTACTTGAGAGCAATTCGCATGTTCTTAAGGATTGTCGTTGGGCTCGTGAGGTGTGGGAGCAGTCTATGAATACACACGACATTCCTCAGTATCAGTCTTTTAGAGACTGGTTGGGTGAAGTGATGGATCGTAACAACCAGCAGGATGTTGAACTCTTTGGGGTATGTTCGTGGCAGATTTGGAGTGCTAGAAACGAGTACTACTTTAACAAGATTGTAGTGACTCCTGGTCTTTGTTATAAAAGAGCTCAAGATATGCTTGCTGAGTATAGGAAACCTACTGCGTCAAGTGATCATTATAATCCTAGGCGTGACAAAGCAAAGTGGACTCCTTCTCCTTCGGGTGGTATTAAGATCAATGTTGATGCTTCAATTAATAGCAAGGACGATAGAGTGGGTTTGGGGCTTGTGGCTCGTGATTCTTCTGGTAGTGTATTGCTAGCAGCTTTGAAGATCATATGGCCAGCAAGTGAGGCTGAGCGTGCTGAGATCGAGGCTTTCTTATGGGCAGCCCGTATGGTGAAAGAGAAGCAGAGGACCAATGTTATTATCGAAGGAGACGCGCAAACTGTCGTGAAGGCTTTGCATTGCAAGGCTGCATTTCGCGTAATTTTCATAACCAAGTTCTTGTTAATAACACTCTTGAAGTGTTGTCTGATGTTGATGATGTATCTTTTAATTTTTGCTTTCGTAAGGCAAGCGAAGTAGCTCATAGATTAGCTCGTTGGGCAACTGCTAGTGTCTGTTCTAGGGAATGGCTCGATGGTGGTCTTGTATGGATCTCGGATATTATAATCTCTGATTTATCTTATTAATAATAGCCTTCCCTCGTTGATTTCAAAAAAAATAAACTTTATTGATTTATTAAGTGTTAAGAGTGTTTAACTAGTTTCAAACCCTTATTACATTTTGATATAATACATTATATAAGTATCAAGTATGTCATTGTTTATCAATTTATATTTGAAGTTAGTTGTTTTACTCAATTTTAGTGATAACTAAGCAACAATTGATTTTCTTGTATTTATCAAATTCTTTGGTAAATTTTCTACTTCCATCCCAATTAGATACTCAACAATCTACATTGTTTATTTTGTGAAGTCAATTAAAAGGTAGTTGCTATTTACTACTCTCTCCATCCTCAGAAGATTGTCACACTTTGGAAAATGTGTCCAAAAGTATCTAATAAATTTATTTTTTTCAGGAAAGTACCTAATAAAAAAAATTTTCAAAAAATACCTAACAAAAATTTATTTTTCAAAAGAGTACCGACTTATGGCTGGGATTAACTTTTCCGTTATCTTTTTTTGCCCATTTTTAAAAAAGTACCTAATAAAAATTTTCTTTTCAAAAAAGTACTTAATAAACAATTTCATTTCAAAAAAGTACTAAGAACACAACATAATTATTTAATACAAACACAACATGATATATAACTCTAAGAACATCATCTATAAAAAAGTTCACACATCATCCAATACAAACACAACATTAGAACATCATCCAACACAAACCTAGAGCAAGTAACGGTTGGTGTTAAGTTGACCGTTTATTAAAAAAAAATTATTAGGTACTTTTTGACACTTTTTAATAAAGTCTTCAATGTGTTTTCATGCCTTATTTTGATGTTATAGCCTACTACTACTTCTACTTATAGATCTTCAACTTTAATTTACATCTTTTACAACTTTGTAGCATATTGACATTTTAAAATTTTCACTTGTATTATTGTTAATAGGAGTGTACAAAATAATATTATAAAATATAATCGTGTAACTTAAGGGATGACTAATTAGTAATTGTAAATGATGTGATAAGTTCAATACTCAATGATTAAAAAAATTTGGGAAATTCAGCATGGTAAGCCTAAATTATCGACCTTTTCATGTGGTAGGCAAAAGTTCTTTTAAATCCAAGTGGTGACCTTAAGTTTTAAACTTTTTCACATGGTAGACAAAAGGAAGTATTTTTGTTAACTCAATATTATTTAAAAAATAGTCGTCGCAATCATCCTAATAGGCCAATATTTCGTAATTGGTTCAAGATGAATACTTAAATGTTACTAAAATTCAACATTTTATCTACCACGTAAAAAAGTTGGAAAGTGAATTTGTTGTCCACCATGTAGAAAAGTGAATAAGATCTCTCCTTGGGTGCTGTGCTTGCTACTACTCAATCAAAACTCATTCTCACATTCTAAATTTTTCAATATCATATCATATCATATTATATCACATACATTATATAAAAAGCTTGGAAAATTTCGAGAGACACAATTTAAGAGTTTTTCTAAATGACACTCATTTATTGTCTTTAAAAATAACATGTCATTTTATCTTGAGTAATATTTCTACCATTAAGTATTTTTTACTAGTAATTATTTATAGTTAAATTAAGTAATTTAGAGAACATAATATACTGCATAATATATTATTGGCAATTTTCATAATTATAGAGTTAATTTATACATATAATTGTCAAAATTGAGTGTTTCTACTGTATAATATATATCTCTAACTTTATTTTTTCAGTATCATGTTTATAAACGTTGATGCTAATGCACGGTTTTTTACACTAGTAATTCAATATTTGGCAAGAATTACAAAATTCAGAATTCTACTTGTCAAACAATAAACAAACTATGTACAAAAAGATTTAATAGAACAAATTAATAGCCATTACCTTGAGAAGGCCGAGTAAACTTGTACTTCACATCGTTACACTTATGAATTTTGAAAAAGTCAATTATCTTCTTTTGTGAAAAAGCTAAATTCATATAATTACACAAACAAAAAAAAGGAATACATTAGTATCCAAAAAAAAACATGCATGATCAAAACATACTCCTAATGTTTTATTACCTCAATTTATAACCTAATATATAATTTAAATTTAAAAATATACGCAAAATTAATCACAACATTAAAAAAGTTAAAATCTAAAACGGTATAATTCAAAAAAATAAAAAACCTTACATTAGTATCAACAAAAAAATGCATATTAAAATATACAGTTATACACTAAAACTTCATTACCTCGATGTCATAAACTAATATAATGTTAGGGATCAAATATAGATAAAATTTAATACAAATCGAATATTTGCTTTATTAATTAAAATATACACCAAACCTAAAACCATATCATTACACAAACAAAAATAGAGGCATATATGATTACTTCAATGTCATAATTTAATACAGGGTTTAAGATCGAATATACGCAAGATTACCCATAACAAATAAGTCTTTTATGTAAAAAATGTACAATTGATATAAACTACTTCCTCCATTCCGAAATACTTGCTACATTTTGTTTTTGAGTAATATTCATCGTTTAACCTTATTTTATATATTGCGGCTAATATATAAGTAATAATATAGTCAAGTGGAATTTTGTTTGAATCGTCTAATCGCATACTTTCATAATATATATTTTATAATTTTTGAATGTGTATAATTCAAAATATATATATATATAAACAAAATAGTACATTAGATTAAATATTAATATATACCTCAATGTAATAATTTAATACAGGGTTTAAGATCGAATATACGCAAGATTATCCATAACACTTAATTGTATATAAACCACTTATTAATACAAGAAAGATTAGATCATTAGATGAGATTGTTCCTTACTTTTTACACGTGGCTGACCGGAGCAAGTCGGGCACAACCAAGATCCGATTGGGACCCGAACAACAACGGGTCGAACACAGTTCATATGAAATCCTTTATCACACATATCACATAATAATATTTCCCCTTCTCTTTCTCCTGACCCACATTTTTCACACATAACATTTGAATAATCTTCTTTTTCTATAACAGCATATTTAGCTTTTGCCATTATTTCCTCCATTGTTTTGTATTTTTTCACTCTTACTTTCGAAACCGGCGATTTTTCCGGCGAAAACGTCGCCGTTTTATGAATTGATCCAAATGACTTTTGGGTTGAGCTAAAAGGAACCATTTTAAATTGGGTTGATGTTGAATTTTGATTTTAAGGTCTTTAAAAATGGTGGGTCGGATATGATTTTGACTCAATTTGGGTAGAATTTATATGGGTTTTTGATATTGCATTGTAAATTTTAAAAAATATTGGTTAAATTTGCTTTTTGTAGTGATGGTATTGAAGAGGAAATGTTTGATGTTTCATGGTTTTTTTTTGGGTTTTTTTTAGATGGGTAAATGTAAATTTATATTTGTTGTAATATTATGGTTTAGAGTAAAGTTTTTAAAATAATAATAGTTTGTTCTTAGTGTAGTGCAACTTACAAAGGAGTGAAAGATATGGTAAAATTATATTTCACACTAATTATGCATTTTAAATAGGTAATATAAATGGTAAGTTATTTGAAAACCTATTTGAGTAATGACTTATTAGTTGTCTTTTTGTATTTTTAATTTTTAAATGTGTAATTTACCCTATCAAACAATCACCTTTTTGGAGGAATAAAAAATAATAATTTAGAGGATCGATTTTGATTATTAAATCTACGTATATATAACGATTTTGCAATATACCAATAAAATGTTAAACATTTTAGATAAAGTGATTTATGTGTGAGTTTTCAACAAAACGTAACAACAGAAAATATTGTTTATCTCTTTTTTTAGATGTATTTTCTATGAAATCAAAGATGATTCATTAAATATGTATTGATTCTATTGTTGATTTATTTCCATGGAGGGGTGTAATAATTGTGTTGAATAGTCTCAGAACATTAATGGTATTGTTATCCAATGATTTAATTTCAATACGTCTTCTTCTACAAAGAATTGAATTTCAACGAAGCTGATAATGTGTTAGCCTTACGTTTCCTTTTAAGAAAATATAAACCACGGCCTTATTAGCTCGTAAATTGATATATAAATCAAGAAAGATAGCATGTAAATATTTGGGTCATAATTCTATGATGTTATTAATGATTATAAAAGATTTTTATGTTTCTTAATTTTCAAGAGTGTTTGTTTAGTACGAGTAAAACAGTAAATTGAGGCATAGCTAGAGTTAATAAAAAACGAGTTTCAATTAACTTCATGTGTTATAATTCTAAGGTATGAATTCATTTAATCAAAAAATAAATGTCATTATCTTTCCAATACACGTATATCGGTGTGTATTGTAAAATCTATATACTTATTTTGTAGATCGCTTGAATTTATTTATGATGCATTAATTTTTAACATTTAATGCTAAAAGATAAAATCAACAATGATTCAACATAATTTAAAATCATGTGACATGATCTCACTGCAAAGAAACGTAAAAGTAGCAACAATTTTCTAGCAACGATTTGTCGTCATTTTAGAAATAGCAACAAACTGACGATTATAAATAATCTCGTCTCCTAGATTTGAAACTAAAGTCGGACTGGTGACTAGTAAATTGGTATGTTGCCACTATTTGAAATTGGCGAGAAAAGTTTAGAGTTTGCTGGCTAGTAGAAATAGTTAGACTTCATAAATTTGATTTCATCTAAGGAATGTAAAAATCATTTATTTTAAGCAACCCGACGAAGACAATGAACACCCATTGACAAAAAGATTTGCTGAGAAATACTCAAATGAAATCGTCATCATGACATGAAAGTTGGGACTAGTTATAGGGTAGTAGACGAATAATTTTCACAAATGGTTTATGATGCAGCTACTGTAGTATATTCAAAGATATTTACCATCAGCTTCTCACTACACAGTGTGTTAATGCACCTGTAGATCATGATAAACCATCGGTCTACACAACAAAGATCCAAACTCTTAGTCCAGACAGTTCTTTTGCATGGTTATAAGAATCACACCAAGATGTCTATGATAGGTCAACTGACAAGCCTAAAGACCGACTTTCTCATGCACAAGAAAGTATATAACATGCTTAATTTGTATGTTTTTGAAAGGAGTATCATCAAAAGATAATATGATGACAAAAAACCTCTATGATTCAAAGAAAAAATTAGCGGCACTTGGATTAGCCGTGGAAAAAAGTTCATATGTGCATGATATAGTGGGAGATTAATGTGAGTACCAATTGTAGTCATATCTATAAGACTTCTAGTTGGAGAAGAAAACAATAATGGTAATAAAGGTTTTAAAAACACTTCTATTATTTACTTCTTACCACAATGAAGATGAAAAGATGTAACAGTACATATTCGAAAATACGAAACTTAATTTGTGTGTTGATGGTTTCAACCTATTTGTTAATTTGGAGCAACAATATTAATAATAGCCTATGATCGTGAAAACATACAACTTTTCATCTTTAATGTGCATGAAGAAATCGTACATGTTGAACTTGTCCTAGGGCCCAACAATTTGAAACACAATATTGACTTATACCCTTTGACATTGATACAATAGTTGAACTTGTTGTGGGAGGAAGAAATTCAGGCTTTCGACAACTATAAAAGAGAGTACTTACAACTTTAAGCATTGTTGATGCGGACAATTAAAATTTCCTTCTTATTTGATGGGACAATCACTGATTTTTCTGCTCGTTTTTATTTTCGATTAAATTTATAAAAATATAATTTATTTTTTTTTGTTATCGCCATTTTTATTGCTATCTTCAATATATATATATATATATATATATATATATATATATATATATATATATATATATATATATATATATATATATATATATATATATATATATATATATATATATATATATATATATATATATATATATATATATATTCACTATAAATAATATTATTTATATTAATAAATACTAATAAAGGAAAGGACTAGTGTAAGAAAAGCTTTAGATATTTGGTTGTTCAAATTGTATACAGTTTTAGAAGATTTTTATTAGTTGAACACTTGAACATATTTAAATAATTTATACGAATGGGTGAAAATTATATAAAATATTTTTAAAAATTCTCAGAAAAAAATATTATTTTTGATCCAGATTCAGACCCTAGACTCGCCAGATCCTAAGGGTCCGGGTCCATTTTAAAATTTTCAAACCCTATGAATCTAGGTATGGGTCTAGATTTAACAAAAAAATGGATCTGGATCTAGGTATAGCTAGACCAACCCAAATCCGACCCATATCCATCCTTACGAACGGTAGACATAGCGACGAAAAGAGTTAGTGGCATTTAAAGATGACTTGGCGATGGAAAAAATGTAGTCTCTAATTTTGGTGATGGATTGATGATGATTTTTCTTTAGCAACAAAGCATATAGAGATAACTCCAAAATTCATGGTCAAGTCGTCACTAAGGACATTTAGTGACAATAGCGTTAAATAAGGAAGCTTACGACACTCAATATCCTAAAATACTCTCTATCATCATCTTAAATCATCATAACAACAACAAATTCTACTAAAATAGTAGAAGACCGGAACAAGTGTCACTATTTTAAAAGTTATTTTTCCACCTAATTTTGCTCAGGTTATACTACCTTCTATTCAGCTCAAATGTCTCATTTGATTTTTTGGCACTATTCACTCATGACTCTTAATTTGTATTTTACTCTTAATCTATAAGTTAAAACATAGTCATGTGGGATCTTGTTTGATTAGTCTCAATACAAGGATTATTAATATCAAATTTTTATAATTTTTATTTAAGAATATTTTGAGATATTAACGGTTAAAATGTTGCCTCGGCAAGTGTGAGAAAACTAAATGGGACATTTAAGCTGAATAGGAGGGAGTATTAAATATATTTTCTAAAAACTTTAATTTTTAATCATTTAATTTGCCTAATTTATGACAATCCAATTTTTACTCATATTTTTCCTCATATTTTAGGTATTTTAAGTATGTATGATAATGTTATTTAGCGAGAGTAGATAACTTTATTTTCATCATTTGTGATATCACGTTAATTATTTATATAAATATACTACTCCATTCCACTCATTTTGTATTATTTAAGAGAGAGAATGAATTTTGTGAATTAAATTAAAAGATAGTTTAAATGTATTAATAATTAAAAGAAAGTATAGACCATTATCAAAAAAAAAGAAATGATACAAAATAAATAAAACAGATCAAAATGACAATTAATGCAAAATGAGTGAAATATAGAGAGTATAATGCTTTTTCTAAACTAAACATTTGGTGTGTAAATTTAACCAATTAGATCTCTCAACTCAACAGTATATGACCAAATAATGATTTTAAATGCTTATTCTAAACAAATAATTTTGACAATACAATTGGATATAGAAAATCAGGTATTTGCATATTTAATTTCACCGATTCAGATCCAATGCCGATTTTAAAAGTGAATATTTAATTTGAATTATCTAATTTTTAATGTTGAATTATCTGTTTTAAAACCATATAAGTATATAACGCAATCATATACAAACATACTAATTAGTAATCACCAATTATCGGGTTGATTTCGGGTCAGATGTTTCGGATCGGTTTACAATCAAGTTTTGTGTTCACATCGATTTTTACATAATTGTAGATTTATTTTTAAGTCGGGTGAAATCGGATTCGATAATAAAGTCGGGTGTCTATCGGGTCATCGAATCTGTTTTGAACATCTCTGCTATTCATCGTAGGAGTTCTATCATGGTGCAATTATCTCTAGTCTATTGCCACTTCCATTCTAGGCAATAGGGATCTAATCTTGTAGTTGTACTCTGCTAGTACATTTATTATTGTGCACGGACTTAAAATTTGAAATATGAAATTGTGAGTTTTAACAAATCATTTTGACAATACAATTGGATATTCAAGTCCAAATTTAACAATTGAAAAGTTACGCAACTTATATCTATGTGAGAATTTTAAATATTAGCATGATCAAAAGCCTAAATTTAATCTTTCATTTTAAATTATTTTAGAAACTAGAAAATCGGATATTTACATATTTAATTTCACCGATTCAGATCCAACAACGATTTTGAAAGTGAATATTTAATTTGAATTATTCAATTTTTAATGATGAATTATCTGTGTTAAAATCATATAACGCAATCATATACAAACATACTACCTCCGTTCCGAAATACTTGCAACACTTACCATATTAGGAAGTTTCAAATTACTTGCACTATTACTATTTTTGGCTAAAATAATCTACTTATCTTATCCTCACTTTATTCCTACCCCACTATCACCATCAATCATACATCATCCCATTAATTATTTAATATACCCACAAGTCACAACCACTATCTACTTATAATAATTTTTACTACCTCCGTTCCAAAATACTTGCAACACTTACCATATTAGGAAGTTTCAAATTACTTGCACCATTACTATTTTTGGCTAAAATAATCTACTTATTTTATCCTCACTTTATTCCTACCCCACTATCACCATCAATCATACATCATCCCATTAATTATTTAATATACCCACAAGTCACAACCACTATCTACTTATAATAATTTTTTTTTTATTTTTATCCTACATATCATCATCAATCATACATCATCCCTACTTTTACCATACGGATTTGACTTGCCTAAATTCCTGTGTCCAAACCCAATGGTGCAACTAAAATGGAACGGAGGTAGTATTTATTTTTACCCTACATATTAACATCAATCATACATCATTCCTACTTTTACCATACTGATTTGACTTGCCTAAATTCCTGTGTCCAAACCCAATAGTGCAACTAAAATGGAACGGAGGTAGTACTAATTATCACCAATCATACTTACTATTCATCGTCTAAAGGAGTTCTATCATGGTCCAATTATCTCAGTCCATTGCCACTTCTATTCTAGGCGAAGGAGTTCATTCGGGTGATCGGGTCGGTTTTGGATGGGTGTCGTTCGGTTCGGTTGTATTACGGATCGACTACTTTTCGGTTGTGTGTTGCGAAGGGTCACACTCGGGTCGGGTCGGTTAGTCACGGTTCGGTTGAAGATCGGTTATTCGAGCTAACGGGTTAGCATCGGTTCGGTGTCAGTTGAAGTTCGTGTCAGTTGTTAATCGGTGTCGGGTTGTCATCGGTTATAATTGGTTCGGTTTTGTCGAGTACAGATCGGGTTCGGGTTTTAGTTACTATCGGCTACGTACTACTAATTATTATCGATCGAGTCAATATCAAATTAAGTTGTTAGTCATTGTTTAATTGATGATAAGACTCCCTTTACTTAAAGCAAAATAGTTAAAATGTAAATCAACTACCGATCATTATTACTTTGTTACTTTTACTTGTTTGACCGGAAATTAAATTATAAAGTTCTATCAATTTTCATCTAATACGATTATATACATTGACCATTGATTATTAACTCTAAATATATGAAACCATGTATTTATAAAATTTAATTTCTTATAATATCTATCACTTTATTAGATTAAGTAATAATATGATTGAATATGAGTCTATCATACTTCTATGTTAAAAATTAGTTAAGGTTTAAAGCAATTCGATCTAAAATGTGTTCGGGTTTAGTCGGTTTTTGCCGGATCGAGTTCGGTTTCGAGCATGATTCGGGTCGGATATGACTCGGGTCGGTCATTTTTTGTTCGGGTAATCTCAGTTAACAGTTATGTATCGGTTACAGTTCGGGTTCGACTTTCCCATTTTCGGCTGTCAATTGGTTCGAGTGCAACTTCCGTTCGAGCATTGTCAGTTCAATAAACCTAAAAAAGGAACACATTTTCAAGTCGGTTTACTTTCGGTTTCGGATCGAATTTTCGGGTCGGGTCACTTTTAAACAGCTCTAATTCTAGGCAATAGCGATCATCTTGAAATTGTACTCTACTAGTACATTCATTATTGTGCACCCAAGACACCAAAATAAGCAGAAGTCTTAATAAATAACGATTATTTCTGAAGTTAACAAACGACCCTTATGTGGTAGGGTTTGATAGGATAAGAGTTTTTTTTAATTTTAAAATTTTTTTTGTTGCTTTTTTTATTTTATCATTATACTTTTTGTCTTTTAAGGAGATTTACAAATTACGGATATTGATTATGAAGTATTGCGAAAATAACACTTTCCATGTTTTACATCTTTACCACCTTTAGATGAAGTATGCTTCTAGACTCTAGTAATAATTTAATAATTGATTCCTTTATTTTTTTTAATAATTCATTATAAATAACTGTGATTTGTAATTTGTAAATCACCAACACAAAAACAAAAAACATAATAATAAAATAAATAAATAAAATAAAAAATATATTACTTCACAAATTATTTACTAAAATTTTCTAAATTTTTTCATTTTATTGTAGCCCACTTCATGACTCACAGTTAAACCTGGGAAAACGGTCGGTCGGGCGGGTTAAGAGTCAAGTCAATTTCGGTCGGGTCAATTTCGGGTCGGGTCATTTTCGGATCGAGTCATTCTCGGGTCGGGTCACTCCCAGTTCCGGGTCAGTTGGTCTGACCCAACGGGTTATGACTTACAAAATTTAAAATTTTTTTTTTGTTTTTTTTATTATATATAAAAAAAATTTTAATAAAAAAACTATTTCTCATCCCTATGACATTAATCTACATATCAATTGACACAATATTAAAGCCTTATGCCATTATGTGATTCTATTTCAAAAAAAAAGCCTTATGTGATTCAATTCAAGTTATAAAAAAACCCGTTATTGCGACGCTCGTGTTCTAAACTTTAAATCTCTATGTATAGTTGGATTTGTGACATACATGTCACATTAGAGAAATTATATGTACGATTTTCAAAAAAATAGTTGGTATGTCGAGTTCATTTAAGTGTAAGGAAATAGGGAATTAATACTTATTTTGAAAGACTTGTAAGATACGCGCTTCATAAAAGTTATTGTGTTTGATTATTAAAGTTGTAACGTTAGATAAAAATGACGTTACATATCTTATCATTTCCTAATAAAAAATTTCTTCACAATTTTCATGTTAGAAAGATATACAAATAACTAAGTACTTATTTCGTCTTATAAGATACGCGTTTTATAATTTAGTGTAACAACATTCCTTATCCGAAAAGCTCATTCAAATGGGAAAAACGTTTTTATAAATTATATTGATTTGCTTCCTGAAATGTAGAGGAATTAAAAACTCATTTGACGGATTTAACAAGATATATGTATTCAATTAAGATGATTATAACGTCCTTTTTTAAAAGAAAAATAATTATGATGGATAAAAAGACGCTAAATATGTGTTTTTTCAGATTTATTGATGAGTTTTAGAGTTCAAGTAATACTCAATATGTTAAGATACTTTGAAAACTAAAATTTTATTTGAAATGAATTCTGACATTGAGATTACTCTAAAAATTGATATTGGACCTGTCAAAACGGGTCGGTCGGATCGGTTGCCGGTCGGGTCATTTTCGGTCGGATAATTATCGGGTCGGTCATGTTTCGGGTTAAGTTGCTTTTGGATCGGTCGGGTTCGTTTATCGGGTCAGGTCCCAGATTCATTTTCGGATCGGATCAAATTTTCTCCGGTCTACTCACAGTCCACCCTCTTTGGCCAACACTCTAATACTCTGAATGAGCAAGTATCTTTGTTGTGTTGACTTTTCCAAAGTTTTACTTCTTCTCTATCTTTAGTCTTTCTTATAAAACCAAGTTGCATTACTAAACAACAAATAAAGGATAGAGAGGCTTAGATTGAGAAAGAATTGAAAGAGAAAAATACAAAACTTTCAACTCATACTAAGCTCAATAACAATGGCCATCTATAACTCCATAGCTTAAACTTTTTCCTCAAACAAAACCTTTTTTTTTCCCCTTTTTCTTCAATACTACCCATTTGGCCATTTCTAGATTCACTAACAAATTTCAACTCATTACCTCTAAAACAATGACAATCCAAAAACCCACAAATTAAACCTTATTCTCACTTGAAATCTCATATATTTCACTTCATATTCTCCAAAAATATCAATTTTTTTGATTAAAATTCCTTGTTTTTGATTACTACCCATTTCTAGATTCACTTACAAATTTCAACTTTTTAGCTCAAAAACATGACAATTCAAAAACCCACAAATTAAACCTCATATATCACCTCATATTTTCCAAAAAGAATCAATTTTATGATTAAAATCCCCAATTTTTGAATTCTACCCATTTCTAGATTCACTTACAAATTTCAACTTATTAGCTCAAAAACATGACAATTCAAAAACCCACAAATTAATATTTTCCAAAAAGAATCAATTTTTTGATTAAAATTCCCTATTTTTGAATCTTACACATTTCTAGATTCACTTACAAATTTCAACTCATTAGCTCAAGTACAATGAGAATCCAAAAACCCACAAATTAAATCCAAAAAAATCAAATCTTTTTGTATAAAACCCTTATTTTTTCCATCTTTGCCGGAAAAAAAATGGACCAACAACCGGAAAACCTACTACCATTATCAAAAAAGCCAAGGAGAGAAAATCAGATTCAAGGTCAAAGACCAAGCCCAATTAAAATAAACATAGATTCACACAAAACCAAAAAACCCCCAATTGCCCCCAAAAACCCTAATCAACCTCAATTTCAACCAACAATTAATCAACCCATCATAATCTACTCAGTTTCCCCCAAACCCATCATTGTAGATCCATCGAATTTCCGTTCAATTGTTCAAAACCTCACTGGAAGAGATTCAACAGCACCGGAATCAAGTTTTGGCGGCGAAGTTCCTGTATCTCCTGCCGCAAGATTTGCGTCAATTGAAAGAACAAGTCCAGGAGCTAGAGAAAGAAGAGAGAAAGGATTAAATCCTGATGATATTCTTGATATGATGAAGATCAAAGGAGAAGAAGCAGAGAAGAAAATTGAAGAAATTGATGGGTTATTCGATTTGGGTCAATTTCCAGGAATTTTGACACCAGCACCAGCAAATTTGGCGCCGTTTTCTTCAACAATGTTTTCACCAGCAAATGAAAATCAATTAGGGTTTGGATTTGGGGGAGGAATAAATGATTTGAATCCATTTTTGAGTAATACAAGTTTTTTGCCAAGTCCTTCGGCTTTGTTTTTTAATGCTCCTCTTGTTTCTCCTTCACCTTCTTCTCCATTTGCTGATCTTTTCAACATATTTGACTTTTGATTTTTCTTTTTTTTTTTATTTGGGGTTGTAATTTTGGCTTTTTTTGGGGGGTTGGGGGTAATTTTGGTTTATTAATGTTTCAGGTGTTCATTTGAGAGATCGTCTTTTGTAAAGACGAATTTTAAAAGTTCAGTTTAAATTTATATTTAGAGTTGTAACACTTTATATTTGGAATTAGACTGGGCTTTTGAGAGTCGTTTTTATAAAAGACGGTCTCAAGTAAGAATTTGTGTTAATTTTTTTGGTGGGAAGTAGAAATTTGTATGTGGGTGGGTTGGGTGGTAGTGTAAATTAGTGGTACATGAGAATTTGAGTTGGGTAAAACAATGGCCCACAAATTCATTTGTGAAATTTTGTTTCACTTATTTGGGTAATTGGGTTAGATTAGTATTATCTTCTTTTTTTAAAATTGTTGTTGATAGTGATATTTTACTATAAAGGTCGTTTAATGCGATAAGAATATAATATGGATGTGTAATTTGTAAGTGTACTCTTGATACTTCCTCTGTTCTTTTTTACTTGCTATATTGTTGACTTCGGTACTATTCATTAAGCAAATTGACTTTTATATTGTTGGTAATCTAAAAGTAAAAACATAGTCATATGAGATCTTGTTTAAATCGTCTCGATTCAAAGTTTATTAATTTTGAGTTTTTTTTAATTTTTCGATATGTATAATTAGAGATATTAATGATGCAATTCGTACATTGGGGGTGTGAAAAAGCAAATAGTGCAACTATTATGGAACAGAGGAAGTATATGGGAAGATCATTCAAAATTTTTAAAATGCAAGATTTGTTGTATTAAGAGTGATTGATTTGAATCAAACGATCATGCCTAGGACTAGGAGTTTATGAAGGTCCCTCAGATTTTTCATGTCAACATTAGGAGTTAATCTCTCTGTCTCTCTGAATTAGCACCATTTGACTCAAAAAGCTCTTACATTTTTTGGTCAAATGGTGCTATTTTAAAGAGATAGATGGAGTATTTGGTAGAGTAATACTACAAAGGAAAAATTACCCAGAATAATACGACCTTTCATTCATTTTCCACGAATAATACGACCTTTCAATTAACCACGAATAATACGACCTTTGACACATTTTTTCCAGTGGTATATGAATTTACCCTTTACCGGTTGGAATTTAAACCAAACAACATTTAATAGACCATGAAAGACTCATCTTCATTCATTATTCTCTCTCCTCTCTTTCTTCTCAAAATAGCAAGAAGCCACTGAGGAAATCCTTCACGCCATTCATGACCTTCGTCCACCTCAAACAACCACGAATTTCAAGTGAAAACACCTAGTGATCCAAGATTCTTCTATAATGGTTAGTTTATTCTTTCCAATTTTATAATTTTTCATCTGATTTTGCAAAGACCCGAAAATTAGGGTTCATGATTTTCGAAAATTGATTATTTTCTTTTATGATTAATAGTTGTTTTTTACTCGGAATTGTGAGGTCTACTGGAATATAATGATTTTTACTCGAAATTGTGAGGTCTACTGGTTTATAATGATTTATACTGAAATTGTGAGGTCTACTGGAATATTAGCTGGTTTATTATGATACTGATCTTGATGATTATGCTACTGGAATATTAGCTGATCTTGATGATTATGATACTGGAATATTAGCTGAGGTCTACTTGAATATTATGTGTATAGTTGATATGTAGCTGATATATAGTTGATATGTAGCTGATATATAGTTGATATGTAGTTGATATTTAGCTGGTATATAGTTGATATGTAGCTGATATATAGTTGATATGTAGCTGATATATAGTTGATATGTAGTTGATATTTAGCTGGTATATAGTTGATATGTAGCTGATATATAGTTGATATGTAGCTGATATATAGTTGATATGTAGTTGATATTTAGCTGGTATATAGTTGATATGTAGCTGATATGTAGTTGATATTTTGCTGATATATAGTTGATATATAGTTGATATGTAGCTGATATGTTTTGTGCTGCTGGAATTATATGCTGATGTTAATACATGGTATACTTGCTGGTTTATATGCTGGAATTATTATGTACAGAGCATTTTGAGGGCAGTCCAACAGGAGCTTCCAAAAGCAGAGCATAGGCATTGTGCTAGGCACATATACGCAAATTGGAACAAGAGGGGAAGAGATGAAATTATTGTTTTGGAGATGTGCCAAAGCATACAACCTAGCCGATTTTGAAGAAGCGATTAATGAGATGAAGGAAAGTGTGAAAGTCAAAGAACCCGAATGAAATATTATCAACTCAAGCATCGACGACAAACATTTGATGTTGCATTATGTATTACTTTTGTGTTTTGGAACTAATTTTAGTACTTTTGAATGTGTAATTTGGAAGTAAGTTAAGTACTTTTGAATGTGTATTTAGGAACTAAATGTAGTACTTTTGTAAGGAATGCTTAGCTTAACATACATTTCGGCTACTACTATTACTATTACTTTTGTAAGGAATGCTTGGAACTAAATGTACTACTACTATTTTAAATGATCATACATTTCGGCTAATACATTTCCGCTAAAGCAAGCAAAAACTTTTTCATTACATTTCCGCTAATACATTTCGGCTATTACATTTCGGCTATTACATATCGGCTATTTCTTATACTTAGCTTAACATAAATAAGAACAATCCAAATAAAACCCATGATGCAACAAAAATCATAATGAAATGCATAAGACCATTACCAGCAACAACAAAACGAGAGCTCACCTTTAATTTGTAATCAGGAAACTTCTCAAGAGCTTTGATGATACAAGGAGATGCTAATTTAGCAATCCACCGAGCAGCTGCAACCATTCCACAGTGTGCATATCCTAAAACTAAATCACTGAGTAGTTACCCCTGCTTTGGGTTCTTGAATAAGAACATCTTCCTCAGTATACCCAGTCTCCGCAGCTATTTCAAGTCCCTTTAGTTGTACACTGTCATTTCCACCAAATATATCATGAACACATAAAATAAATTAAAGCTATTCACCAAATATATCATGAACACAATGGAGGAAGAAGCTTAAAGCTTGAAGCAGCAGCAAAATAAGCTTGAATGGGTGAGGAAGAAGCAGCAAAATAAGGGAAGGCAGTAACAGTCATATCATGACCGGTTCAATAGGTTACTAACAGGTAAGGTATACCACTGGAAAAAAAATGTCAAAGGTCGTATTATTCGTGGTTAATTGAAAGGTCGTATTATTCGTGGAAAATGAATGAAAGGTCGTATTATTCTGGGTAATTTTTCCTACTACAAACTAAAGCTATCATCAAATCTTAGTAAGTATGTGTATTGAAATACATGAACAAGTTTATTGATTGTAAAATGCTTGAATTATTGACGTAAACATTAAAGTTCCTTTGTTGATTATTCTCATTTATACTTGTATGGTAACTAGGCTTGTGCAATGGGTCAGATAAGGTCTGTGTCGGGCTCTAGCAGAAACGAGTCAGGCTGGGTCGAGCCTTACAAATAGGAAACGGGCTTTAAACGGGTCGAGTCCGTTAAACCCAGCCCGATGCGTTCCTATTATGTAATGCCATCAATATTGAAAATTCTTTCGAAATTTATTTATAGATCTATGCTTTTTCATAAACTATAACAATCAAAGATTACTAAAATTCTCTAAACCATTCTAAAATCTTAATTAAGTAACTATATATTTTTTTTAATTGGTTTTTTTAAATGTATATTGTCTTTCATTGTCACTTTTTTGAGAGAGATTTCGTCATTCTCGTGATAGATATGGCAATTTTAAGTAGGTATGGATATGGAGGGGCATTTCACATCCATCCGCCCATTTTGTCATTCCTATACAATTGATTATATATTCATACTCCAAACAACTCAATCTACTCTCTGAGCTCACCTTGATTTTTTTTTTTGCCTTACTTAACTATTATTGAATTTGATTTCTATTATTGTTCAAAAATTTCATATTTATTCTCTTTTAAAACAATTCATATCATTCTATTTTGTTTTGCTTTATTCTCTTAACAATTAAACACTATTACATATTTATGTTAATTTTCGATGTAACAAACTCAAGGAGAGATACTTAGATTTATTATGAAACCGTGCACATACTCTTACTATTTTCTTAATAGCTACTCTTGGTATTTCCCAAATGAGATATAATTTTTCTAGTCCTTCAAAATTAAATTTCACTTAACCTAGAAATTACCAATATATTTTGGTCTTTATATTTACCATATAATATATTTATTTTGAATAATGTTTCCACAACTTGTGTTAAATTTCTTATCCATATATTTTCACTTTTATCCATTTTAATCATATTAACACATACTCTTACTATTTTCTTAATAGCTGCTCTTGGGAGCGACGGTCTCATCATGGGACGGATAGCATAATCAGTCCAAATACAGTTTTTCCCAATATACGCTCAGTACTTGATCTATTTAATGTAATAATTAATATCTTTAAAATCAAAATTGATTTCTAATTGATCACTTTTAGTTTTGAATTGATCATTTTTTGATCAAATTGAAACTTTTTATAACAAAGCAGCCAAGAACGTTTATTTCCAAGAGCATTCATCAAATCATTTAGAAAACATAACTCGAGATTGACACTTCCTCTGCATTTACATCAAGGGTAAGCAAACACTACACCTGCAACATTGTTTCCAAGCCCATCATGAATGCAAACTGTTGAGGGAATAGCGGTATCACAATTATTGATCGATGATTAAAGAGTACAGGTAATCTTACGTTCCAATATGAGACCGTAGCGTTCTTATTTTTCTGTTTTCTTTATACTTAGAAGATCGACTAAAGTTCTTTGTATACCCCTACAGTTGTGATGCCAACTTCGATCTCTAGATATGCAGACTTTAAACGATCTCAGCCATAAATGAACCCTGTACATAAATAAAATGGGCTAAAAATAGTCTCTATACAGACCTTTATTATTAGTTTTTTCTGCTTGAATTATGATAAAGTATTTTGATTTGATTAGAATTTACAAAAAATATATACAATTATAAACCATTTTACTCAATAAAACATACTTATCTTATTGAAAATTAATAAAAAAAAATATAAACAAGTCAAGCTAGATTGGAGCAGGTTGAGAGGGCTTGACCCATGTGAGCCCATTTTTTTAATTGTTTGACCTACCAAATCCGATCTATTTTTATTTGGGCCCAGCCCTTATCCAGCCATTACATAGGTATATATGCCATTCACTAATCAGCCTTGTATGAGACCGTCTCACGGTGAGACGACCCCAAAACAAGAAGCCCTCAAGCTAAAAGTTTCTATTATTGGGCTATTTAACCCAAGTATTAGACATGTCTCACGGTGAGATCGTCTCATACAAGATTTTGTGTTCACTAATATACATCATGGATATGAAGTTTGGGCCTAAATATTATGGTCGTAGACTAATAAAGGCAAAGTGAGCTACCGTATAAGGCCCCAAATTTTTTTTAGATTTTAAAACTTTCGGAAATTTTACGTGATAATTCTGAGGTTTTGGGTTTTTTTACGTGGTAACCAAAACTTTTAAAAAATCCATATGGTAACCCTGAGGTTTACCAAATTGTTCAACTGTGACCTTTTTGCACATAAAAACGTTAGCAAACATTAATTTCAAAGCTTCAAAGTTGTTGTACGCCTATTTATGCGACTCAACATTTCAAATACCATCAGTTTTAACATTTTCCCCCAAAACATAAACCCCAACTCTACCATCTTTCATCCAAATCATAATTTTTCCCCCAAAGTCAAAGATGGTATAGTTAGGGTTTATGTTTTGGGAGAAAATGTTGAAACTTGGGGCATTTTAAATGGTGACTCGCATAAATAGGGTGTACAACAGTTTTATAGCTTCGAAATTGACGTTTACTAACGTTTTTATGAGCAAAAAGGTCACGGTGGAACAATTTGGCAAACCTCGAGGTTACCACATGGATTTTTTAAAGTTTTTGTTACCACGTGAAAAACCCAAAACCTCAAGGTTACCACGTGGAATATCCCTAAAACTTTTGTTTCATGGGTAGAGTTAGTATTACTTTGAATTAATTAGATATAAACCATATTTTTTTGCAATAGTAATATGAATTAGTAGTATTTTTTTCATAAAGTAGCTCAAATATCAACAATTAGACAAAAGGAGCAATATATTATTTGTTTACGCCTTAAGCTTTTAGGATCCCTTTTATTTTTTGCTTCGGGCTCAAAAATAAACGAGACGGCCCTGTTAAAGGTGATCATGGGCCGGGCTATGATCAATACAATACCGCGTAAGTATTGCAATGGTAAATCAATTGGATGTCAAATTAGATCATCAACACTCAAATACTTCAAATAAACGAGACGGCCCTGTTAAAGCTGATCATGGGCCATACCGCGTAAGTATTGCAATAGTAAATCAATTGGATGTCAAATTAGATCATCAACACTCAAATACTTCAAAAAAGACACTTGAATCTTTACTTTAGACCAAAATTTACAGAGCTACAAGTAACAAGCCTGTACTACTCATAAATACACAGCTAAATCCACAAAAATATACCCTCCGATAAACCTCACTATACCATATTTGCAAAAGAATATACATATGAACTACAACTTTTTACTTTGTTTGCTACCAAAAATAAATCGGAAACAACCTTTTTTGTTATTGAAGGATAAATTGTGTGCATCTGTCCTTCCAAACGTCGCCCAAGTATGAGCCATTGAGCCATTGAGCCATCTAAAGGTATTTCTAAACTCTAACAGGAATACCATAATTATGATAGGTTCTAATCTTCCCATCGAAACTAGCGGTGACCATAACTAGCCCCCATGTCGAGCAATGAGCAAGATTGGTGCGCCCTTGGCACTGATTCTCCTGTGTAGGGAACACCGGAAGTGCGTCCTCAGGCCATGTCGCAGTTCTCTTAGACGAGAACATCTTACTAAGAGACAATTTCGTAGTGTCTTGAGCTATGCAGGCAGCTTCAAGCTCGTTCTTTGGTGCTGTTTCAGAACCGCACCAAGGCAAAGCAACAGACACACCTTCGGAGTAAAAATATTCGCAACAACGATTGGATCTCACTTGTCTTGAAGATGGCTCAATCGGGTTTTCATGATTCCATATATATACGCGTGAATCTTGTCCGATTGATACAATATGTCTTCCATTTGATGTAAATGAAGCTGACATTTGACAACCTGACTTGGAAAGACCTAATATAGAAAGAAAAACAGAACAAGATTAAAATCATTGTAATCAAAACTAGAAATAAAAGACCGAGTCTACGACCAGTCGATCATTAAGCTAACCTATCTATCTTCCTTACACGATTCAACTACTTATCAACTAAGGGTTAGTCAGACACAACTATTTACATGATCACTATGTCGGGTCAACCCAACAGAATTTGGATTTCTACCTCGGAATTTAGAGACAACTTCCATCTTGTCAATAATACGAAGTTTCGAATCTTCTGACATGACGATTACTTTCGAAGAGTCCTCTGGGGTGAACTGCAACCAGAAATACAGCAAATGTGCTTAGAACAATGTAAACAAAATCTAGTCCTTTTCAAGGGAAAACAGTAACAATTCCAGGGTCCTACCTGTATTCCTGTAATCCTATTTGTAGATGATGTTTTTCTGCTTCGAAATCGAATACAAGCATTGAGTTCAAATGATTCTCCTACAACATCAAAAAAACAGAATCTTAGATAATGCACATTTAACATAAATCAAGAAAAAGCAAAAGTTTTTAGGCTATGACAGAAACTTAAACCAAATATAAGTTAAGGGAATATGTACCTTTTGTCTCGTAAAAAAGACAGTTTCCATTCAATGATCCCACAACAAATGCCTACATACACAAAGGATAAGATCATTTGATGAAGAATATAACAATGGGAATATAGAAATTGCAGAAATTGTTATATCTGATGAATTTGTCGATATGGGATAAATCATTAAGTTCAAATTAGCGTGGGAACACCATTCTTTTTGGACCCACCATTTTTAATTTTTATTGAATTATTGGCTCTGATATCATGTTAAGTTAGGATAGACTTATTGACAATGCTAGCATATATATTAACAGGGAAACACGAGGTGCACGCTTTTCATAAGCCAAGGAGAAATATGACATCCCAAAACCATATGGCAATGGGAAGAAGGGTTTCGTTAACTTATTAAGTCTTCACACTAATTTTAATTTGTCGATGTAGGATAAAACATCCTATCAATACGTAGAAACAACTTAGTACTTACTTGTCCATCAGGTTGGTAACATGCAGCTGTGACTGCATCTTTGACATCAAACCAGTCGATAACTCGATTATTCGACACGCCCCAAATACGAGCTTTCCCATCGATTGAGCCACTGATAAAGTAGTGATCATCTTTGGGATTGAATTGGACACAAGTCACTGAAACAAAATCAGAACATAAGCTTCAGAAATGCAGATTATACTCAATTATACATCGAAATCAAAGAATTATAAATCTTAAATAACCGGTTAGTATAAATTCTTACCATAATCAGTATGTTGGAAAGTAGTGACACATTCATTTGATCCCATTTTCCACAATCTAACAGTTTTATCCATAGATGATGACAAAAGAAACTGAAACACAAACAAACACATGCTAAGTAAAAGAAAAAAGAAATACCCATCAACCAAATTAAGAAATCTAGACACATAATGTTAGAGTATATAGCATATTCTGGGGCCTCAATCATCAGCTTAAGCTTTTGATTGAATTGATTCCTTGACATGGTATCAGAAGTCAGGGTGACAAGAGGTCACAGATTTGAATCTCAACCACCCATCATTTAAAGTGAATATTTAGCGCCATGTATGAGGAGTGCATGTGCTGCATCCACATTTCTAGCCCAAAGGGCTCTCGTGTGAGGGGCGTGTTAGAGTATATAACATATTATGGGGCTCAACCATCAGCTTAAGCTTTTGGTTGAGTTGGTTTCTTGACAATAATTTACCAAAACTTACATTGGATTTAGACCAAGCTATGTCCAACACATCTTCTGAATGACCATGAAACTCATGTACAGGAAATTCTTCAATTCTGAACAGTTTATCAGGAACAAAAATGGGTACTTTGTTGTCTTGATCCATTCTAGAACTATCTTTAGATTCTTCTAGAAACTTCTGTAGGGAAGAATCAATAGACTTAACATGCCAAACTCTAACAACACCATCTTCACCACCAGTAGCAAGATACTTACCATCTGGACTGAATTTCATAGTCCAAATGATGCCTTTATGAGCTTGAATTTCTTGTACTTCAAATAATGCACTTAATTCCTTAAATTTCTTTTTATTTACATGACTCTTGATTTTACTCATCTCAAATTTTTTGGTGTTTTTTTGCTTGTATTTATACTTCTTCAATATTGTTTCCTTCCACCATTGCCTAATTTTCTTGTTTATGGATTTATTACTATCAGAAGTTGATGGCTCATCATCATCATAAAACCCCATGTTTTGTCTTACATGATGATGATCATCATGGATATCAACATCCATATCATCATCCCCATTGTATTCCCTTCCATAAAACACCATTGTTTCCTCTTGGGTATCAGTGGAAGATGAAGAAAATGAACTCCAAACATTGTGACTTCTTTCAACCATCTTTTCCAACTCATCATGATGAACATCACCATAAACATGATGATGATGATGATCATCATCATGGTCATTTGACTCAAATGATGAACAAGAATCAATAAAACCCATTTCATGTAAGAAAAGATGGCGCCTTTCCTTGATACTTTTAGGTTCATTCCTCCAAAAATCAAACCCTAAAACCCCATTAACACAAAAATCATGTTCATTTGATAAATTATCCAAAGAATCAAAGAACACATCTTCTATCTCAGCACACTTAACCATATCCTGCATTGCCATTATTCAAATTTAAAACATTAAAAATCCAATCTTTTTTAATCCCCTTTTGTCTATTTATGTTTTACAAACTATTTATACAAAAAAACTATAACCCACATAAAAAATCCAAACAAATCCCAATTTTTTAGCCTTAATATCCAACTAAAATCAAGCATAAAACAGTATAATTCCCCACAGTTTTATAAATACAGAGTGGTATATTTGTATTAACAACAAAAAAGACAAGCTTTTTTCTATGGTAAGATCCCAATGAAGCAAAACCCAATAATAAACAAACAAGATTTAGAAGTAAGAACACTAAAATCAACATAAAAAATGTGGTGAATTTTGTATAGGAATTGATGAATATGTTATTCAAAAGCACCGACTTTCCTATGATTGAGGAAATGTGCTGATAATACAAGAGTCAAATTGGAAAAATATTTAGTAAAATAAAGAAAACTCACAAAAATGGTTGAAAGTACTATGCATTGAGCCACTAATAGGAGAAAATGAGTTGAAGATTGGAAGGAGATAATGGCGGAGGAAGGAAAGGGTGAGCAACTTATGATGGAATAAGGGGAAGTATATTTATAATTTATTTGTACAACTATGTGTATAAACTTTTTGAATTTAAAATACTCTCAACTTCAACCTACCAAATTTAATTTCTTTGATTATGATTTATGGTATTAATTTTGATTTTGCTAAATACGTTTTTTGACTGTTTAACCAATCAATAACCCAAAAGTTAAAAGACAATCAAAGGGCTAAAAACAGAACACCCATGATGTGTAGGTACTAGGTAGTTTTTGGGGGGTTTTTTTGGTTGGTTTTTTAGTTTTGTGGAGTAATTTAAAGTTATCAAATAAAAAAAATATGTGGTAAAAAATTGAATGATTTTTTGACATCCTTTTTTCTCTATTAGAAACAACTAACAGTTAACAATTAATTTTTTAGCCAAATATTTTAATAAATAAATAATTGATTTATACAACTAAGTTCTTACTATTTAGTTAAATTGATTCACTGTTTAAATTGGTTTTAATTTATTCAAAATGTTTTCTATTGCTTAACATTTTTTTGAGCAATATTGCTTAACATTGATTTTTACTAATTGTAATTATTGTTACATATACATTTAACTTTTATACAACTACGGTCTTGTTTAGTTAAATTGATTTATCGATTAAACTGATTTTTATAAATTCAAAATAATTTCTACCGCATAACATTGATTTTTACTAATTGTAACTATTGTTACATGTTTAACTCATTAAAACTGAATTTTACTAATTGCAACTAATTTGTAATTATAAATTATAACAAAATTTTACTTATTAAAAATAATTTTTACTGATTGCAATTGATTTTTACTAACTTAAAGTGAGTTTTTATCATAAAACATAGAAACATTTACGTCAAAATATCAATGAATAATATTCCTCCCTCCGTCCAAAAAAATAGTTTTAAGTTCAAGTAAAAGTGGTAAGGTGAGAAGAAAAATGAAAAGAAATAGCATTACTATCTCAATCTATCCAAGTAAACAAACTCTTGTATTAATTTAGTACCCTCTAAAACAATATGCATTAACCTAAACATGCTAATAGTAGAGGGAAGAGTAAATACTATTAATATGCACATTAATAAAATATGCATTAACAGACAACCGTCATTAATGAGAATTATTCTAAGGTTCGTTTCAAAAAAATATTCGACTATCATCCAAAAATATAAAAAGTTAATTTCTTAAATCAGTCAAAGAAAATATAACTTCTTATCAATTACGATGAATTAATCATTCAATTAACATTAATTATCCTAATTCTTCCAATATATATATATATATATATATATATATATATATATATATATATATATATATATATATATATATATATATATATATATATATATATATATATATATATATATATATATATATATATATATATATATATATATATATATATATATATATATATATATATATCCTAAATTTTAGCCACAAAAATATTACACTATCATTAATTAATTTCATATTATTAGCAAGTATTTAAAATAAAATCAGTCAAGAATATATGTAATAATAGTTGTTTCATATCCAAAAAAATATAATGTAATTATATTATTCTCCATGTCACCCCAAAATTAGCATTTTTAGAAGTATATAAATATATATGATATGACATATATATGATATTCTTCAATCAATTACGACAAATATCTCAATCTACCCCTATTATATTATAGAGAAAATTTTCAATAATTATCAACTTTTATTTGATCTGTGGAAAATAAATTTATAAATATTTTTTTTGCATTAATACATTAATTAAGTATATTTGCTTAAAATAAACTCATCAATTAATATATTTGCTAAAAATAAAAACATATATTATTTATAACCATCTTCAAAGATTTTTCATAAGTCAAACAATTAGAAATAAACAAAAATTGTGTTTATTTTTAGTAACTATATTGAATAGGTATGTTTATTTAAAAATAAATAATAGTTGAATTTACTATCAGTAAATCAACCAAATTTTGATTTATTTTGACAAATATACTCTTGAAATTTCTCAGTTGTTTCGAGCAAAAGTTGGAGTATTATTGAGTATTATTTACTCTTAAAAGTTGAAATTACTAGTCTTTCTTATTTTAATAAAATATCTCATTTGTTTTTACACACTTGCTAATGCATAATTTTAATTACAAAATAGTTCTAATAGTGGTTAATAACTTAAACATTATAAAAAGTTGATATTAATAAAATTTATATTAAAATGAATCAAATAAGACATCACTTATTAACTATGTTTGAACTTATATTTGAAAGTAAAAGCCTTATTTAGACTTGTTCCACACAGTTACAGTGTACACCAACCTAATAATACTAATAAATATTTTCGTGTAATTATATTTTATTATATTTGTGAAGTAAAGTACTTATTATTTTAATATCTTTTAAAATAATGTATACTAAAATAATATAGACCAAGTCATACTGGACTCTGATAGGTGATGAATAATATATAAAAAAAAAATAAAAACTCATAAATATATAAAAAAATAATTAAAATCAGGTGATTTTTTTAGCATTCGTGGGGAGGGCCGAGGGGAACATGGTAACAGTAAGTTGAAGATCACGCACTTAAATGTTGGTAAGAAAACATTCGAATTGTACAAATACTACAAACCCAATTCTTGTACTTTTACTTTTCGATACCCAAAATTTACAATTATTTTATTTAGTTAAAGTCAAAAAAAAAAAAAAAAACTTTTCTAGTATTGTTATAAATACTCTGACAAAATGGCCTTTTTATTTTATTTTTAAATATGTTTCTGACAAAAAATTAATGATTGAAATAATGTTCCACCGACTGAAAAGGAATAACATAGAAGTAACAATTTTTGTTGGTTTATGAACTATGATACTATACGAAAATAACAAGCATGCTAGCCTCTAGGACAGTATAAAATATTATAAATAATTGAAGTATTTGACAAAATAAATCATATATACAGTGAGATTTAATTTATTTGGAAATATATATTTTAATTATGAAATTATATATAAATGAAGATTTTGAGAATTACGAAAGTTGAAAATTGTTATCAAAATTTAAACTATTAGCTATTTTAATAACAATGGTAAAATCGAGTTAAATCAAATTTAAATTATTTTCATTATCCTACCTAGTGTATCCCGTTCATAGAAAACTATAGACAGAGTCTGACGAGGGAATGACAGCGGTAACTCATACACGTAAAGGAGAGCGCAACCAAAAGGAGTCCTCCGGCTCGAGAACAAATTTTAATTTTGAATCTTTTTGATTTGTCAAATACTAAATTAAAGTCAATTTTAAATTTTCAAATAAAACCATCATTTCCCAAATGTATAATTGAAAATTGTCAAAATTTATATTTATGTTTGTCTAAATTCAAAGATGTTTGCCTGAATTCATTTATTTAGAGTAATTAACAGTTGAATGATTGATATTAGACCAATTAAGAAAAACCATTTCTAGAACATTTTCTATCCATGCTAAACCCATGAATACAAGTTGATAGATACATTTTGTTTTCATGTCATTATGTTATGACATGAACCCCATACCCCAAAACACATAAAACGAAGTACTAAACACTCCTTACATACATATGATGTAACACCTAATAACTCTATATTCCATTATTCAAAGTCAAAAATAAAATACTAGTATGTATAAGATTCAGGTCATAACCTAGATATATATAACATATTTAGATATTGTCTATGTTAGAGTATATAACATATCCTGAGGCCTCAATCATCAGCTTAAGCTTTTGGTTGAATTGGTTCCTTGACATGGTATCAGAAGCCAACGTGACAAGAGGTCACGGGTTCGAATCTCAATTACCCCTCCTTTAGAGTGGAATATTTAGCGTCAGGTATGAGGAGAGCATGTGCTGCATCCACACTTCTAGCCCAATGGGCTCTCGTGTGAGTGGGCATGTTAGAGTATATAACATATCATGACGCCTCAACCATCAGCTTAAACTTTTGGTTGAGATGGTTCTTTGACAGTCTATGTCATTTTCATTCTCATAATTGTGAGCTAATATATGTATCTATACACTTGATTTAGTAGAGTGAGTTGAATGTTCATCAATATTGTGACCAAACTTAAGGTTAGAACAAGCTGTCATGCATATATCCTTTATCATAAAATAGGAAACTTTGAGTTGATGAGTTGGGTACTTATAAATCAATTATTTTGTTGACTTTTTCCATGTGGCTAGTAGTTGTGTGTGGTTATCGAGATTGTCAAGTTCAAGGCCAATGTAATGTTACCAAAACCATCTCAACCTAAACCACTCGTTTTATTATACCTTAGTTTAAAATTTATTTTTATTTATCCATTTGGTAAATTACCCACTATTAATAAATATTTAAAAATATTTAAAAATGACAGTAAATATAATTTATTCATTTATTAATAGTGAGTAATTTATCCACCGAGTTAACTAAGTTTTTTGACAACTGCAAATAATTTTATTATTTGTCAAATGTTCACTTTATTTGTGTTTGTCAATAGCTCTTTTGGTTGAGATAAATCAACTTTTTGGTCAAAAATAACATTTGATGTAGGCTCGTTAGGTTTTTTTTGCTTATGGGTGAAAAGAATAGCCCATTTGTAAGCCCAGTAGCCCACTACGATTGCAACTTGCATACTTCAGCTACCAAGTACCCAATTCTAATTGGACCAATCAATAAGTTCTTTAAATGAAGAGCTCTCGCTTTAATACAATATATATTGAACCAACCCAATAAAAATACTCGCACTCTCTTCTTTCAAAGTTTTGCTAAATGATACACTCTCCGAATCATTTTAGATGTCTTATTTGGGATTTCACGGATTTTAAGGGTAGAGTGGGGTCCATTAAAAAGGTGGCAGTTGGGTATCTTAATTGATTAAATTAATTGTAAAGATAGTAGTGGGGTATTGAAAATTGGAAAAGTAGAGGTATTTAGGTAAAAAAAGATAGACAAAAAAGAAAATGGGACAATTGGTATGATTTTGCCAAATAAAGAAATGAAACATCTAAAATGATTCGAAGAGAGTATAATGGAACTCATTTGTAATTTCTTTGTTGAGTATTTTCATTGTTTGATGCATTGCAAAACACAATAAAATAAGAGAGCGGTAGCTTATGTTTTTATATAGTAGGCGATATGATATAATTTTTTGTTTTAGATAGAATATATTAAGTGGAAGAATTAATTATATTACTCTTCTGTCAGTATATGCTTAGAAATCAAAGAATTAATCAAAGAAATTGAGTTATATGAATCATTTTTTTGTCTTTTGTGAGTTAGTTGGGAAATAAAAGAGAAAAAATAGTGAGTAAAGACATGTTAAAATGTCAAAATCATGTACAAAATTAGTTATGGGTAAAATTCAATAAGATAAATATAAATTGATAAAATTAATGTATATAGATATTATTTATCATAAACATTACCATAAACTTTTGAAACTCAAGACACAAACTTAGATATACATAGCATTTTTATTTGCATTTCATAAACAAAAACATACTACAATTTATATTCATTAAAGTTGCACTATATAGAAACAATATTTGACCATAACTATTACAATAATAGTTTGAACCTCGAGTTAAAAAAGTAAAAATATTAAACAACACTTATTTTCAGCTTTTACATAGAAATACACAATACAATTCAAATTCATATTCGAAACTTATTATTTAAAATTTATTATACATGCATATATAAAATAAATAAATTATATTTTTTCGATGATTTAAGTAAGAATAAACTGACCTTGTATCTTCAAACTAAGAACAACCAAGTATAAAGTGAACTTCCCAACACAATTTGGTGAAATCAAATTTAGAGGAGTATGGAGATAGAGATGTTTAAGAAGATAAATAATAAATTAGTGGAAATTAATTAGTAATAAAGGATTTTTATATGCAAATAATTACTTGTACTAATAATAATTAGGTAAGACACCTAAGCATCTGAGTTTCCCATGCTGTGAAGAATTTAAGTGGGTGCCGTATCTTGCTTTCTTGTGAATTGTGATCTTTCAACCCTATCAAATCATTTATTTCCCTCACATTTAAAGCAGACAAAAGTTCCTCCTTGTTTTTAGTTGTTTCTTCTTTTTTGTTACAGGTGTTCAAAACAGACTCGATGACCCAATAGACACCCGACTTTATAATCGAACTCGATTTGACTTACATAAAAATGGATCTACAATTATGTAAAAATCAATGTGAACACAAAAACTGATTTTAAACCGACCCAAAACACCTGACTTGAAATCAACCCGATGACCCGAATGAACACCTCTACCTTTTCTATACTGATTTATCCTATTTATTTTGCATTTTGAATATAAAAGACTCTTACATCGTAATTCAAAATCATAAAAGATATAAATAATATTTCTTCGATCCATTCTTAAATACTATCTAACTTTCTATTATTGGTACTATTCATTGTTCAATGTTATTTTATACTATATTGGGACTAATGTATAAGAAAAAATATATAGTCAAGAAGAATCTTATTTGAATCGTTTAATCGCTTACTTTCAGAATATTAATTATAATAACTTTTACATGTACGTATAGTTCTATATAATTATCAAAATAAAACATTAAATTGCTTAAAAAGTCAAATGTAGCAACTAGTAAGTATAGTGGAATGAAGGAAGTGTCTCATCTCTTCAATCATATTTGCTACATTTGACTTTTTACGCAGTCCATTACGTTATATAGAACATTTATATATTAAACTAAGGGTAATGATATTTACAACCCTAAATCTAATCTAGAAATTGGAATATTTGTTATAATTATTTTATATAAGTATGATTAAATTCTTATGTTTTTAAAGAAAATGAAAAATTATATTACATAAATAAGTACAAGATTATTTCTTATACATAGCCCTTAGGGTTGTATATATCATTTTCTTAAATTAAGCAAAACTAAAAATTATAAAAAGTTAATATCAAGAAAATATTCAATTAGAAGATTCAAATAAGATCCTACTTGACTATATTTTTTCTTCTACATTAGCTATAATATATAAAATAAGCATGAACGATGAATAGTGTCAATAACCGTAATGTAATAAGTATTTCAGAGCGGAGAAAGTATAAAAGAATTCTAATTTATCTAGATTAACTTTAGTCATATAGGTCTTTCTTTGTTCTGCTTTGATTGCTTTTCCGCAAATGATATACTTATAATACCCCCACTACCACCTTTCCTTAAATAGCAAATTCATATTAATTGTCACTTTTTTTTTTGTCAATCTTTTTTTACTTAAATACCCCATATTCACACAAGTAATGTCCAAGATACCCTCACTTTTACTACTTACAATACTCTCACTACTGCCTTTACAATTAGTATAATCATATAAAATATCTCAACTACGTACTCACTTTTTAATGGACCCCACATTAACCTTAATAGTCGTGCCCAATCAAATGGGTGAGTAAGTATTTTAATGAGATATTACAAATGGGTCAAGTCTTTTAGTGGGAATGAGTTTTAATTAGTAATAGGACAATTTCAAAAAAATAGACTAAAATAGAATATGAGGCAAAAGTAAAACGATAAAGTGAGTATGTACAAATCACTCCATCAATATTGTCCTTACGAAACGACGAAGTTTAAAGTTAAAACCTTCTAAAGAAAAGTGGTTATTCTTAACGAGTGAGGAAACAAGTATTGGTATTTTGTAATTCTTTGAACACCTTCTTATATACAATGTCAAACTTTGGTTATATTTGGAAATCCTATTGATATCCTACAATATTTTTGAAAGTTCTGTAGAATATTTATTTTTAATTTAGCAGTGAGACTATTTTTTCATAAGTTTACATTTAAACTTATTTCACTATGAGCGGTCATAAATATATCCCACTTTAAATATTAAAGCACCTATTTGAGTTGTTTAAAAGACTCGATATTGAACCAGTCTACCAAGATGGTATCAAACATAATTACTCTTATTTTATTTATATTTTTGAAGTAACTCACATATATCATGACTCATCTGGGGGTGATAAATCCATCATTTATCCATTATTCATGCCTTTACGGCGCATTAGGCTTCTCACACGGCAAAATCTTCTGATATCTTTCAAAATCATATACATTCATAGTCAAATTAAAAACATATGTAATGTAAAATTTTACTTGTCTGTCATCCCGGAGCTTTCCTCTTCCCTCCGATGACAAATAATCATAGAATTCATTAGAGTATGTATAAGAAAATGATAGGAAGATCAAGAATTGATGATCTTGATGAATCAAGATCAGGTGTTTGGCAGGCCAAACCCATGATCATATAATCTAATTGAATCTCAACTTTTAATTTCTTATCAAATATTCATTTCTCAATAAGGATATTCCTGATCAACAGAATCTCATATTTGTTGTCTAATTATTACTTAATTACTCAAGTATCAAATCCAAACAATAATTACAAAAGCGAAGGCCCAAAAAGACAGAATATCACATTGGTACAAATTAATTTAAATTAGTAATTAATTAATTAACTAATTAAGTAATTTATTAATTAAAAGTAGTTAAACATATATGGTTAGGCATATGGCACGTCAATGAAAATTGTCAGAAACAATTTGGAAATAAAAATTAGGAGTGGGCAATTTGAGGTTTAGAAGAATGTGCATTACAGGTCAAAGGGAAGCCTTTGGAAAATTTGGATTAGACTAATTAAAAAAATTATAACAATGTAGCACTTTAAGCATCTGTTGATAGCTTAATAGGCACTAACACTATTTTACAAAAATAAAAATATTACTGTTTAGTAAAGTAGCAGTTTAAGTAGCGTTTAGTAGTTGTCAATTTGTACAGTCAAAGCTGTTAAAATCGTGATTCTACTTAGAATCGTTTAGAGAGGTAAAATCGAATCGTAAAATCGTACGATTCTACAAATAAAATTAAAAATATTAAAAATATCTAGTTTCTTATCATTATTATCCAATTTAAAAGTTTAAATTTATGAATTACAGTTTCTTTTACTTTATTTTTAAAAATATAACAAAAACTTTTCAATAATTAGTTTAAATCTTCATATCGATTAAGAAATTTGTTTTTTAAAAAATTTTCATGATGGAAAATACGAAATTTATGTGAGTATGTGAATGAGATTAGTAAAATATGGTACATAAGAAAAATTTAAATAGTTCATACTATATTAGTAGAATCGGATCGTTAAATCGTAGAATCGGATCGTTAAATCGTAGAATCGTGTTATGATTCTACCTCTAAAATTTTTATTCTAACTAGAATCGTAAGATTCTACAACTTTAAGATTCTAACTACGATTCGAATCGCTCGCTTGTTTTTGGATCGTAAAATCGTAGAGTCGTAGATTAGAATCGCGATTTCAACAACCATGTGTACAGTTACACCTTTTCAAAATTAAAATAACATATTTTGGTGCGTCAACCATCAGCTTAAGCTTTTGGTTGAATTTAAGCTGATGGTTAAGGCCTCGTGGTATGTTATATACTCTAATACTATTTTCTCAATTAGTTATATTGTTATGGCTTTTATAACCACTATTATAACCAAACATGTATTCAATTGTACATCCACCTAGACAACTAAACACCTAACAACTGCAATAGTAAAACTAAAGCAGCCTATTACAATTAAAACGAATTCGACCATTAACAGTTATTAACACAGATATCTTATATCTAAGAGCCCCATCATAATTATTTATTGTTACAATAATTCTTGATTGAGGCCGGCAGTTCTCATCGTGAGACGACTTCAATTGGGTATATGCACAAACTGTTTAAAAATAAACTACCACTTCATATACATGTTAAAATTCATTTTTATGGCTTTTTTTGTGTTTTTTTTACTATTAAGCTGTTTGTATGCGTTCATCTCACGATATAACGGTCTCATATAAGACTTGGTGTTATTTTAAATATTGAGATGAAATTATGACATAATGTTATTTATGTTAATTCACTTAATTGCATGTGAGTGGGGTCTAAACTTTAGATATTGCAACCAATAAAATAAATGTGGTATGATTTTATAATACATACAAAAATCATAGATTTGATAAGAGCATGTAAAAAATATGTATATGTAATCCGATTTTCAAGGTTTCAATTATGGGCATTGATTTGGTAAGCGTGCAAATACATTTCAGTTATCCTTTTAGTAATGTGTTCTATAATGGGTCAAATACGGGCAGGTTGGATCTAAATTTTTTAAAAAAATAAAATTGTGTCTTATTTTATTAAAATATACAGAGTTCACCTATTGTTATGAAAGACAATTTCTTTGAGTGATTGTTCAAAATTTGAAAATCAAGAATGATAATAAAAAATATGTAAATTGGCAATTAATGTGTATTCATCTGTCCTCTTTGATTTGCATCAAAGAGAAAGTGAATAAAATTTAAGAAAGTGATAATAAATAAAGAGAGAGAATAAATTATGTGGATGAAATTAAGAAAGTGGTAATAAAAACCCTAGAATCACGTACTATTAATTATCAAATTGTTAAAGAAACTCGTGTAATGAACATATTTTTAATTGATAAAATATTTAAAAATATAATCTTTTGACAATTGTGTAGGTATATATTACCGCAATCAGTCATAAAAACCCTACAATCACGTGCTATTAATATGAAAAATATTTTAAAAAAATATAAATGCTATTGGTCGCCTAAAATTGTTATTTGTTATTTTTGAAGTAGTTCATAGAATGATTAATTAAAAGAACTATAATGGGACTTAATTATCACAAATTATGTGCAATCATACAATTTTATACAGTTAATCACAAATGGTAATCTCATAGCAAAAATTGTCAAATACATCAAACTTATTAACTGTTATTTTGATGTGGATCCTTATGCCATCTAAAAATGGTAATTTTATTAAAAAAATTATTTTGACAATATCATTAAAAAGCTTTTATTATAGTCAATTTTATTCATGTATAAATCATCATACATCATACAATCTACTAAAAGAATGTAAAAATCCACATAGCACCCCAATAGTTATTTTCCATATTTAATGATTTTTTCCAAATTTAATTTCAACTTATTCCTTTAATATATGTGTAATATATAACATTTAGATATTAATTGTAAAATTTTCATGGAATATTTGATTCATACAATCTAATAAAAAACCTATAAAATTTCTTATGACATTCACATAGTGATTTGTCATATGGAATAATTCTTATCAAATTAATATCAACTTATTTTTTGTAATATAAGAGAATCATCACATATATGTTAATTTTATTTTCTTGGAAAACTATATTTTGAAAAAGCTACATAAGATTTTCAATTAAAATTTTTTAAAATATAAATTTTCTTTTAGTTATAGTATTTGATAATTAATAAAGTTTTTCATTAAAATTTTAATTGCTATAATATTTCATCAAAAAACAAAAGATATATGATAATAAAAGTAATCATTATGATAACATTGTTGGAAGATTACATATATTTGCTTTAAAGTATGAGAACTTTAACTAATACTTATATTAACAACATGATTTTAATTCATTAAAAGCACTGTATATTCTAAATTTTTTAATTTATCTTACAAGAAATATTATAATTATATACTTATAACAGGCCGTAATTATGCATCTCTATTTAAAATTTATATTTGTATGCAATTTTGATTTTAATAACTTCGTACATTGCACAAATTTCTATACTAGTATGAAAATATAATTTTTGACTTGATAAATGACATGAATTGTGATTTAAGGATTTTTTAAATTAAAAAATTAACTAGAATGGTGCTATCACTACAATGTGAACTTATTTCAAATTAATAGTATCTTTGGTTGGAAAAGATTTTCCCAAAATATTCCGACAATATATTTTTTGTAAATTGCGTTTATTACAGTTAATAAAAATCCTAACATTGTCTATTAAAATTCGTTTACCAGGTTAGTAATTTTTGAAAATAATCAATAAAGAATCTAAAAATTGCACATGTACTATATATATCTTTATACTAACAATTCGTTTATTTCAATATAGTAATAATTATTTTTGACTCCTAGCTTAAAGTTAATGCCCCATAATAAGAAAATAGCCTAAAATATTAAATACACTACAACAAAGTTCACTTTTCATGACATATGATTTAGTGAAATGTCATTGGTCTACATTTTTTTAGTGTAATAATTGTTGGTTTTTATTTTAAATTTTATTATGAAGTGATTTAATGATACTTTATTTGATCTTTAGTGACATATATAATAACAGTCTATAGTGACATTTATGAGAAATGTCACTAGATCATATGTCACGAAAAGCTTTAGTATGATTTTTGATTATACTGCTAAAGGATCTAATAAATGTAACTATATCCACTACATATAAAATTGAGACATTTAAATTAAATATCATTAAATATATCTCATCAAAAGTATATTATGTTGTAGTAACATGACTTTACATAGTTAAAATGATGAAGAAAAAGAAAATATGCAACATTCAACTTAGAATAAGAAATGGGTCAAAATGCTAGATTGTAGTTGATCACAAAAGGGCTTAAATTCATAAAAATTCTTTGGGATTATGATCACAAAAGGAAAATTCAAGAATTGAGACCCGAACTCCCTCTACTAGAGGTGTTTAAAAGCTTGGAGGGCATTTTAACACTAATTCGGCCCATTTTTAAAAGGGCTTAGTGAGAGTCCAACTGAAGACAAGTCAGACTAAAAAGGCTTTACAAAAATTTAGACGCGACGATCTCTTATTCATTGTAACATGATGGTTTCAATGGAGCATAAGAGTACTTAAACTTTTTAATCACAATCATTATAGTGATCGTACTGCTCTTCCTCCAACAGTTTCTATTAATAATGGACTTGAAAATAAAGTTGTACATGTAGTGTTTGCTTACCCTTAATGTGCAGGTGGAGAAAAACTTGTGAAATCAATTTCGACCTTAAAGATATCACATATTAATTATGACCTTAAATAGATCAAGTACAAAGCACATATTCTAAAAAAACAAAAATACTTGTGAGAGACGGTCTCTTTAAGAGACCATCTTTAATTGGGTTGGCCCATTAGGGAAAATATAGAGTAAATGTAGACAATAAACTTTAATGAATTGGGCCTGAGAGACCATCGTTAATTGAGTTGGCCCATTAGAAAAAATCTATATTTGTATTTTAAATAAGGATTGGGCTTTGGACGGGCCTATATTTCAAAATATGGGCCTGTATAGTATTAGATGAGCCATTATAATCCCAATTCAGTTATGGCCGTAACGCCTTAGTTGATAATGACTGTTAACAGTCTGTCTTGTATGAGACCGTGCGACGAGTACATACAAAATAATTTGGGCAGACCCAAAGAAAATCGTCTTACAGATTAAAGTCTACGTATTAAGTTTTAGAAAAAGTTATTCTGGTTAAAATAATTTTTCAATCTATCAACATCACTGTGCTTCAAAGCATGTTAATTAGCTATTATGTTGCATATAATCTTTAGCTTCAGATTATCAATTATCCATACTGTTCAAATCATTTTTTAAAAGGCCGGGCTGAATAGGGCCGGGTTAAACCCTGGCCATATTCAGCCTTATGTCATAGTTTAAGCACTCGTGTCCAAATTGGTCCATCTCGCTCAGACTCGGCTTAATTTGTATCCTAAAATCCTTACGGCCCGTTTGGTTAGTGGTATTAGATGGTGGTAAGAGGAACGATTTATAGTGTAAAATTTTATCACAAAAATGTTTTTTTTGTTTACCAATTTCCATTACAACCTCATACAACATCCCCCAATAATAATGCATTGAAATGCATTTTATGAAGAAAATGAGATGATTAAATTTGGACAAGCATGACCATTAAGGTAGCCAAGAGACTTTTTCAACCAAAATTACACTGATTTTTCATTTCCATTACCAACGTTTATTACCACCTACAAAACAGACCGTTAACTTCACCTATATAATAGGGTGTACACAAGTTTATCCTAAAATATAATATACTTTCTCCCTTCTCATAAATTTTACACACAAGGAGAGTTGTACATAGATGGATTCTCCACTAGCCTCGTTTAATCCGCCCTGTTGAACGGTGATTTAATTTAAACAATATTTTCTAAAACACTAAAAATTTAGATGAATATATACATCTTTATTACAGATTAATTGTCTTGTAATTCATGACATAAAAAGTCAATAACATAACAATTAACAAGTATAACATTGATCTACATATATACTACTTCTAAATTATGTTTATGGTCCAAACAATCAGTCATATATAATGATATATTAAGAATTCAACATGTATAAAAATAAAAAATTTATTTAAAATTGTTTTTTCCTGTTTATAGTTTATTTTAAAATAAATGAATTATTAAGCTTATTTAATAGTAGACCTCCCCTTAAAAAGTTAGGAAAATTTACTTTGAAAAATCCGACCTTTGCCTTGTTCTCTTCTAAAAATCCGACCTTTTGATTATTATTGAAAAATCCGACCTTTGCACCCCATCTTCCATTAAAGTACCAAATGACCGGTTACCTTTTGTTCTTTAAAATTCCCACCCAAGGCCTTCCATGCATTTCCCTCCATTTCCCCTTCTCCCTCATTAATGTTTCACTGCTAAACATCCTATCACCATTAATCCAAACCACTCTCCAAATCTCTTTAAATACACGCTTAATCAGAAACCATCATCACACTCATTTACTCTGGTTGTTGGCTGCATCAAAACAGGTATGAACCCTAATCTACTCTTTTCCATTTTTGGTACTGTACTTTTCGTTGCAAATCAGTGATCTAATGGACGTTTTTTTTCTTTTTTTGTTGAAGCATGTTTGTGGTTTTCTTTCCTTTTCTGGTTATTGATTTTGTTTTCTTTGTTTGTTGTTGAAGTTGGATGATTTGATTGAATTTAAGTTCTGGTATAGGGGTAAATTTAGTAGTGATGATGATGATATGTGTTACATTGGGGGTTTGGATAGGACGTTTCAAGTTAATCTTGATGATCTTTGTTATGAGTATCTTATGTCTCTTGCTGCACAGTGTATAGAAAGCAAGTATATAGAGGGTTTGTATTATTTGAAACCTGGTTTGTCTTTAAAGGATGGGTTAAGGAAGGTAGTTGGTGACGCTGGTAACTTTCATTTGAGGAAAGCAGCAATTGAAAGCCCTTTAGTCAATGTGTATATTGTCCAAACTTTACCCACTTCCTGTTTGTCTTTAGTATTAGCAAAACCTAGGGACAAACAAGATTCTGTTTTTCCAAAAAGTCCATCCACATCAAGGTCACCTAAGCTTCCTTTTGTTAGGGGACCACAGAGTGGTAGTGGTGGTAAATTTGATGGTCATCAAAGGTCAATTTCATTAGACTCTTCAATAAATGCACCCCAACAACAACAACACCCAGAAACCCTAGATAAAGGTAAGAGACCACAAAAGCAACCTGCAGTAGAGGAAGTTGAAAGTGAGGAGGAAAGTGAGGAAGATCTGCTGCATAATAATGAAGTAGATCTAGATTCAGATGATGATGAGGATTATGTTGTTAGTAGTTCTGAGGAAAGTGAGGAAGAGTTGCTGAATAATAATGAAGTTCTTGCTGAGAGTAGTGATGATGAAGAGTATGTGATTGCTAGGGAAAGAGTTACAGGTACTTGTTCAAAGCTTCTTCAAACTGATGTAGAAGTTCAGAAGCAAGCAGCTAGTGGATGTTTAGGTAGTCAAACTGAGAGTGCTCCCTCTTTGAATGAAGTGGTTGATGATGGAGGTCATGTTTCTGATTATGCAAACATTGATGAGGAAATGGATACTCCACCTGAGAGTGATGATGATGAAGGTGTTGAGTTAAGGAGGAAGAGAAGAGCTTTGGCAGTTGGTGTCAAAACTGATTTTAAGGAATTTAAATGGGTTGCTGGTCAGAGATTTACAAGTAAGAGTAGTTTCAAAGATGCACTTGCAAAGTATGCAATATTGCAAGGTAGGAATGTTAGTATAAGTTCAAGTGACTCAAAGAGAGGTCACAGAACTATAGTTAAGTGTGTAGAAGGGTAGTTTTTTGGGGGTTTAACATATAGAGTTCAACAATTTTGATTGTGTAGGTTGAACTCTCTGATTTGTATGAATGTATTAAGTTGTTGTTGCTGTAATTTTTTGCACTGCCTAGAGGCAGTTTTGATCTAATTAAATGTAAGAAGGAAGAACTATGAAGTAATTAACAATGTTTATGCAAAATTTGTCAAAAGCTTCATTTCATTGCCATTAATCAATACATTACATCTTTAGTCTATTCCACCATACATTACATTAGCAATTAAACTACATCTTCATTAAGAACATGGTGAATAAGTAAAACAACCATGACACAATCAAAAACATACAAAGGTTTTTCTCCCTATTTCCTAATTTCATAACTTGAAAACAAAGAGCATTAATCTCAGTGTTTGTTTCCATCATCTTCAACTGTTCTTCCATTTTTGTTTTGTGCTTGAGCAATTCATCTACCAATTTCTCTAAATTTTCCAACTTTAGTTGAAAATGCTCACAATCAGGCATACCACGCTCCTTCTCCCACATAAAGAACGAGCAATCCCCCTTCTGATATAAAAAGAACAGCCATTAAAATAGGATTAGGGTTTCAATTACAAAGAACAATGGAGAAGATGAACTTACAGGCCAGCGTGGACAAGAGTAAAACTTTTCACCATAATTAGGACCTTTCTTCACCACTTGCAGCTTAGCATCAAGATCATGATGGCACTTAACACCAGATCTAGCAGAATCACAGTGAGAAGAAGAGCTTTGATTGAGGGAGTACATGGCTGCTTGATAAACAAGAAGATGAATATGGAGTTTAAAGAAATTAGGGTTTCTTTATTTAGGATTTTTCCTTTTTTTTTAATTCATTTTTACCGGTTAAACAGGTTAGCAAATGGGTTATGTACTTTAATGGAAGACGGGGTGCAAAGGTCGGATTTTTCAATAATAATCGAAAGGTCGGATTTTTAGAAGAGAACAAGGCAAAGGTCGGATTTTTAAAAGTAAATTTTCCAAAAAGTTATTGAGATAACTTAAAGGCAGTCTGTTATATCCCTGTTCATTTGTTTGTTACTTCCTCCGTTCCATAATACTTGCAACATTTTCCATTTTGGGAAAAATTATATTACTTGCTACATTTCCTTTTTAGTAAAAAAATCAATCATTTAAAGTTATACCTACTCCTATTTCTATCATACTCTACATTGTTGGAATTTAGAGTGTATAGTGGTTATTGGAAAGGTTAATTAATTATATTAAATAATTAAATTTAATTAAATTAATTAAGTATATCCCAAGGTTACAAGGAACAAGTGATTTTAGGGAAATTAAAAGTCACTAGTCGTGAACGAATTCGCGGATCGCGAAATGCAGGCAGAATGTTTCTAGTTTGTGAAAATTGAAACTCGCGACCAGTGACTATTTTCGCGACCCGCGAAAATCTGAAATTTCTGGATTTTTTCCTTGCGACGTTTTGCTTTGTTTTGGTGGTTATATAATAACTTCGTACAGTTATTATGATTACTTTTAGCCATGTTATTTGGGATGTAAGGGTTGAGTGAAAGGCGACATGAGTTCGTGAATCGATCTCTTGTTTCACGGATCAACCTAGGGTTTCATGGAGCAATACATTACTTCATGAAATGGTGTGAGCTATTCTATAAATATAGGATGCTCTTGTGTTATTTACACATGGAATTTCTGATTTCTTTTCTTCTCTAGCATTGTACATCGAGGACTTGAAATTCTCGTTTGTAATTTTATTATCTTCTTCCACTTTAGTTTCTCTTACATCATTCTAATTTCCGTGTGCTCGGAAGTTAGTGTAATTCTTTGTATCTCAAAACATATTTCCGGTTGATTCCCAAGCACCGTAGTAGGGAGGAAATGATGTTTTAGGAAAGAGCATCTCGCGTAGAATTTATATCAAGATCCAACAAAATCTTCTTGTTACTTTGTTCGATATATGGTGATTCCCGATGATGTAATCTACATTTGGTGTATGTTAAGCAAAGGTTTGAAATTGTCATATGTAATTTGGTTTTCTACTACAAACTTGTAACTTTATTTTATATGTTTTTTTATAAAATTAAAGTCACATTTCTAACATACATCTAATTGCTCCTATTTTTCTTTTTCATTTTTCAACAAATAATATTAAAAAATTTCAAAAAAGCAACTTTTCACCTATTACTCATCATTGCACAGTAACTTCTTAATCTTTGTGCCCATATAATAGTAGCAAGTAAATCAGAACGGAGGAAGTACAATAGTTCACCAAATTGGTCATTTTTTCTTTTTTTTTTTTGTAGAAGCATTATATTATCTCCACCTATAACATAAGCCAATAAGCCTTGTACTACTTGGTTCATTAAGTTGAACATTCCTTTTTGTGAAATACTACTTTTCTTTTCTTAGTCTTCATCTACTTCTCCTCTTTGAATTATTGATACATAAATTCTTGTGAGTGACGGTCTTTTTAAGAGATTATATCTAATTAGACCGACCCATTATGTATTTTTTAAAATATTGTAAGTATGCATTAAGAATTATGTGAGTAGACATTTAAGATATTAAAAGTAGGCATGATACGATAAGTAAGCATTAGGATTGTGTAAAAAGCATTAAGAATACGATAAGTAGACATTAATCTTTAATGGGTTAGACATGAGATACGTTTCTCAAAGAAACGGTCTCTCAAGAGACTAGCTAAAATTAAAAGTCTCAATTCAAGGTTTAAAACAACTCATACTCCAAGCCTTAATATTTCTTCTCCAATTGCTTAACTGTATATTTAAGCATTAGAATGGGCATTTGAAGTTTATTTCAACGGTAAAAAATGTTTGAAGCTTAAGATCTCTACTTTAAGGCTTAAAGCCCCTATTTTAAGGCTTGAAATAGAACTTATATTATTTTAGTAATATATTTTTTTTTGTTTTTTTTTTGGAAATTCGGAATAATTTATAAAAACAGTAAGGAAAAAACAACACCAACACTGAGACTTGGAACCCCAAAACCGCCGGCATAAAAAAACCCCGTATAGGAAAAATGCCATTGGAAAGGGGGACCAAAAAACAGGCCACTCAGAATTAGACTATGCATCACAAAAATGTTAAAAAAACTAAAACAAAAAGTTTCTACCCCTTAGACACCAAACTAGGAACAACAAATCACCACCATAATCACCACCACAACCCCACATCTATTACACCAAAATTATATAAATAACAGGTCAACGCAAATAAAAACAGCAACCACCGTAGCACAACATCGGAGACAGGCACCAGCTGACCCACCAGGATCCATCAGACACACCACTATCACAAAGCTTATTTATATTTGTTAAATAAACCAATCTATTGTTTACAACAATCTTCAAAGCTTATTTGTGAGACAAAAATTAAGAATATACAATAGTTGAGTTTATTTTCAGCAATAATACCTAATAGGTGAATTTATTTAAATCTAGGAACAATCCCCAACAACAGCCTTGTAATTTACTCGTTTTCATTTAAACAGCCTCCAACTTCGTTTATCCTCAACAACAGCCACCAAAGTACCAAAAGTGACATCGAAACAGCCAAGTTGCCCAAATGACCGGTTGTTAGCCTATTCTTACCTTTGACCAAAGCTAATGACCGTTGACCAAAAATAAAATTAAAAAAAAAAAAAAAATTCACTTCCTTCATCCCTTACCTTTCACCATTCACTCTTCTTCCTCCATTTCTTTATACTCTTCCACTCTCCATACCTTTCTTCAAATACCCTTCATCCTTACCTTTTCTTACCTTTCACCATTCACAACTCTTCATTCCAGACCACCATTGATAAATTAGAGCATTTCCAATGCTCATATTCTTCATATCTTCTGCAATAATCACAACTTCTCCTGTATTCCTTTCTTTGTCCCTAAACACTTTTCTTGTGACAAAACTTATGAATTCTGTGACCAATTTGAAAAAAATAAAAAAAACCCAACTAACAATTTTCACTTTTGCTGAAATTAATCTTAAATTTAAACTACCCAGATCCAAATAATCCTAAACCCACCTCAAAAAAAGTGATATTTTTCCAAAATTCAGTTTAAAAAATTTAAAATTTTTAGGCTTCTTAAAAATTATAAACCCAGAAACCCATAAAAAGACAACATTTTTGCACAAGCCCAGAAACTATAAAATTACTTGAGTTGAATTTTGATTGTTTCTAGGGTTTTGGGTAGTCTTAGTAATTGAAGAAATTGGAGGGTTTAGTTCTAGTTCAAGATATGGGTCCTCAAAAATTCCATCTTCAAAAACAAGGCAATCTCCAATTACTTGTTCTTCTTCTTCATATTCTTCATGATTTAAACTTGAGGCTGTAAATAGGAAATTTTGGGAATTGGAAGAAAAGGCAAAACAAAGAATTGGGGAAGATAAAGAACTAAACTTTTTTGAAGGGTATTTGAAGAAAGGTATGGAGAGTGGAAGAGGATAAAGAAATGGAGGAAGAAGAGTGAATGGTGAAAGGTAAGGGATGAAGGAAGTGAATTTTTTTTTTTTAATTTTATTTTTGGTCAACGGTCATTAGCTTTGGTCAAAGGTAAGAATAGGCTAACAACCGGTCATTTGGGCAACTTGGCTGTTTCGATGTCACTTTTGGTACTTTGGTGGCTGTTGTTGAGGATAAACGAAGTTGGAGGCTGTTTAAATGAAAACGAGTAAATTACAAGGCTGTTGTTGGGGATTGTTCCTTAAAAATAAACAATAGTTGGGTTTATTTTCGCCTCTAATATATTATGTTTGTTTGATAGATAATTTAAGTGTTGGATTAGGCAATTGAGTTTTGTAGTCGACTTGGAATTAGCAATTTTAGACGTTGGAATTAGCATTTAAAGGTTTGGAGTAGAATATTAAACTTAAATATTAGAGTAGGCATTTGTATACTTTTGTTAAAGTAAATATGGGCTTGAAATTGGGCCGTTGCACCAATGTGGCTGTCACACAGGAGACTTGCTAAAGAAAATATATCGATGATGTTCAATAAACAAAAGTTTGTGAGTGAGATCAAATAAGGGTATCAAATAATTAGGGGTTCACACGGTTCAGTCTGGTGTGATCTGACACCGAAATGAGATCAGACAAAAAATTCTCGTTTGAAAAATTTCCTGGCTAAATTGTTTTAACTTACTTTTTATCTATATGCGTTTTTGTTTTTATCTCCCGCAACGCATAAGCTTCTCTTCATCTTTCTCGAGCCGGGAGACTCCTTTTGGTCGCGCTCTCCTTATGGGTATGAGTTGTCGCCGTCCTTCCCTACCCAGACCTTGTCCATAGTTTTCTATGAGCGGGATATACTGGGTAGGATGATCATGATGATGATGATGTGATGATGATGATGATGATGATGATGATGAAATCACCAGATTAGACCATACCAAATTGTTCTACAAACGATCTAGTTCGATCTTATCTACAATTATTTTTTTTTCAAATTAATATATATATATATATATATATATATATATATATATATATATATATATATATATATATATATATATAAATATATATATATATATATATATATATATATATATATATATATATATATATATATATATATATATATATATATATATATATATATATATATATATATATATATATATATATATATATATATATATATATATATATATATATATATATATATATATATATATATAGATTTAGGATCAAATGAGAAGGATTTTAAAATGAGAAGGATGAGAAGGATTTTTGTTGAAATGAAAAGGGTGGCGTTAAAATGAAAAGGGTGGCGTTTTTTAAAGATTGGGTAAAACAACAACTACTATTCTACAACTTATGTAGTTATTTATTACTTTTTAGGTCCGTTTAGTAGGTGGTAATAAACTATGACAACATGCGAATGAAAAACTAGTGTAATTTTGGTTGAAAAATCTGCTGGTCACGTTGATGGTCATGCTTGTCTAACTTTAATCACTTCAATCACTTCAATCATCTCATTTTCTTCATAAAATTAATTCCAATGCATTACTATTAAGAGATGTGATATTAGGGATAATGAAAATTTATAAACAAAAATATTTTTTTAATTTGGGATCAAAGTTTCATAACCATAGAAATAGTATGGAACTTTTTATGAAATTTTACACTATAAATCATTTTTACTACCATCATTTAATAGCACTAACCAAATGGATTGTTTGAGTAATTTCATTATTTTTAAACTGTATATTAATTAAATTTATTTTAATCAGTTGTGAACAGGGATGAAGCCCAATCCCTCGAATCATGACATATTATATTTTCTTTGATATTGTCCACATCGAACGATATGCATATTCATTATTTGTTTATTTTTACAATAAACGCTAAGTAACTCTGTAGTTAATCTAGTCATAGTAATAGTTATTAAGCTATTGTTTTCGCAAAAAGCTAGGGTTGAGGAAAAGGTAGCGGACAAACTACATACCCATACCCCTCAAATGAGAAGGAAAAGAGAAATGCATGCAACCAAAAAGAAAGAGAGCCTTGCAAAGAAAGAGATGAATCACACCAACACCGCATGATGAGAAAAGCAACTTGCAAAACACAACACAAGTTAAGCTAGTACTAAGCCATTAATATGAAGATTACAAAACTAGTAGTAAAAAAATTTTCAAGTAAAAAAAAATAATAATAAAAGCTAACTAGGACAAAGAGAGGTGCAGCTCACGCAAGTTGATCTTTGTTTGCTCCTCCCATGTTGGGTCTACCATGACTTATCTTGCCCGCCGCTATGATTCAGTCCGCCATCCTCACTGGTGCATCGGTGTTGTCTTTCTTTTCACATGTCCAAACCATGTCAAACTTTTTTCACGCAACTTTACCCATAATGAGGCAACCTCTCTACTTCATCCATTCTTGTGTGCCCACACATCCACCTCAACATTTACATCTCGGTTATGTCCATCTTCTGTTCAAAAGACTTCTTCATGAGCCAATATTTTGTCCCGTATAACAATGCTACCCTGATTGCAACTCGGTAATACGTACCTTTCAGCTTAATAGGAAGCTTCTTATCACCCAACACCCTAGTGACTACTCTCCACTTTAGCAAACTTGCTTGTATTCGATGAGTTACATTTTTAATGTCTCCTCATCACTCTTGATAACCTATCCTAAATGCTTTAACTTGTTTTTACTTGTAATAAAACTTGTCCAATAGTCTCATCGGGCTCAGTATCCTGATCTATCATATATTTAGTTTTCATACGACTAATAATATGCAACCTTTTACGGTTTTACCTTTCACTCCTCTGATTTTGTGCTAGCCACCTTTCTTGTTTTCATATATATTTGGAGATCTCATTCATAATTGTGGTGAAAATAAAATGGCTTAATGTCGATTTTGATGTTGACCTACTTTTAATGGAAAAGGTTCTGTTATTTTCCAACTAGTGTCTGGATGCTAGTTGGGACTCCATCATACATGTCCAATATTGCCTTAAGTCCATGAAATAAATGATGGTATATAGTATGATATCATAAGCCTTTTGTAGATCGATAAACACCAAATATTAATCCTTTCACTCTATATTCTTTTCCACCACCTTCTTAAGACATTAAGAACTTAGTATTAGAGCACCCTGGCATGAAACCAAACATGTTCTCTTTGATAATTAACTCTTGCTTTATTTTTCTATCTATCACTCTTTCATTGTGATTGAGAAGTTTAATTTCTCTACAACTACCGCATGCTTGCACATCGCCTTTATTTTTGTACATTGGGATGATTGTGCTGCTCCTCTATTCTTATGATATCTTATGAATCCATATGATGGCATGGAACAGATTTGTCAACCATCTATTGCCGTATTCTCGTAAGCACCTTAACACCTCAATATGGATCTTATCAGGAATGACTGTCTTAGCCCCCCATACTTTTGAATGATTTTCCTACATCCTCTATTGTAATCATATTTGGGTTGACTTTAAATGCTGAGACTGTCACTTCTTACCTCCTCTAACCCCCTAGTTTCATTAACCAGTTGAGAGAATTATTGACGTCATCTCAATTTATGTCCCCCTTTCTTAGCAAAACTCGTTTATCCTCATCCTTGATGTTTGTCTAACTATATTAATAATGCACTATATTCAATTGTGTCATTTTTTATTTTAAAATGAGAATTTTTTAAAAATGAATCACTATGTGAGAAGTCCATTAAACAAACAGCAAAGTCACTAAAGAGTATGAACACTCTCTGATTTAGGGTTTTAATGTGTTTATTATTATTGCTTAATATGAATGATTACAGAGACAGCCTATTTAAAGATACAAACCTACTATAATTACAGATTTTCATAATCACAATTATCTCCTAAATATACTCTAAATATATTATCTAAGGCAAGTGTATATTTACAGAATATTTCAATTATTCTGTTCTTCACTCCCCCTCAAGTTGGGTCGTGGATTCTTGAACGCCCAACTTGCATAACGTTTCTTCAAACTGTTCAGCTCCCACTGCCTTCGTCAAAATATCAGCTATTTGTTCCTTCGATCTCACAAAGGGAATTTGAATGATTTCTGCTTCGAGTTTCTCTTTTATGAAATGACGATCAACCTCCACATGTTTGGTCCTATCATGTTGGACCGGATTTTCTGAGATGCTTATGGCTGCCTTATTATCGCAATATAGTTCACTGCTGTGCTTCTGTGGAAAACCAATTTCATCGAGCAATTTTCGTAACCAAAGGACCTCCGTAACGCCTTTTGCTATGCCCCGAAACTCTGCTTCAGCGCTTGATAGAGCTACCACCTTTTGTTTCTTGCTCTTCCATGTCACAAGGTTTCCTCCTACTAGTGTGAAGTATCCAGATGTGGATTTTCTGCTGTCTCTGTCTCCTGCCCAATCAGCATCCGTATAAGCATGGATATCAAGGTGCCCATATTTACCAAACATTATCCCTTTACCAGGAGTTCTCTTCAAATATCTCAAAATTCTCAAAGCTGCTTCCATATGTTGAGTCTGAGGTTGGTGCATGAAACGACTCATAACTCCCACTGCATAAGCAATATCGGGTCTAGTGTGGGATAAATAAATCAGCTTTCCTACCAACTTCTGATACTGTTCTCGGTCTGCAGCTTCTCCTCCTTCAATTGTTTGAAGCCCATGATAAACAATTATCGGTGTATCTGCTGGTTTGCACCCTAACATCCCAGTCTCTGCAAGCAAGTCGAGGATATATTTCTTTTGACAAATGAATATCCCTTTTCTCGATCTCATAACCTCAATACCAAGAAAGTACTTCAACTGCCCAAGGTCTTTCATCTCAAATTCCCCGAACAGCTTTTCTTTGAGATTTCGTATCTCTTCCTTATCACTCCCTGTAATGATCATATCATCAACATAAATGATTAAGCATGTTATCAGATTTCCTCTCTTCTTCAAAAACAGAGTATGATCGGAATTGCTTTGATGATATCCGAATCTCTTCATAGCAACAGTAAACCTCCCGAACCAAGCCCTAGGAGATTGCTTCAGACCATATAGAGCTTTTCGTAGCCTACACCCTTCATTCACTTTGAAGTTCCCTTTAAACCCAGGTGGTGCCTCCATGAAAACTTCTTCTCTGATTTCCCCATGTAGGAAGGCATTTTTCACATCAAACTGGTGTAGCGGCCAATCTTTATTTGCAGCTATGGAAAAAAGGACTCTGATCGTATCTATCTTTGCCACAGGAGAAAAAGTCTCTGAATAATCGATCCCATAGGTCTGAGTATACCCTTTAGCCACAAGTCTAGCTTTGTACCGCTCAATAGTACCGTCACTTCTGTATTTGATCGTAAACACCCACTTGCACCCAACAACTTTCTTCCCTTCCGGAATAGTGCATTTCTCCCAAGTATTATTTTTGAGTAGAGCATCAATCTCTGTTTGCATAGCTAATCTCCATTCTTTGCTTCTGAGGGCTTCATCTACTGTTTTGGGAACTTTGTTCTGGTAGAGGGCAGTATTGAAGGCGATTGCAGACTTAGACATATTTCCGGGGTTGCTGACATGAACTGGATATTTCGATCTCTGGTCCTCAAACTCTGGATCATATCTTTTCGGGGGAACACCTCGAGTTCTCCTAGGGGGCAACACATAATCAGCAGGTTCTTCCCTTATCTCCACACTCCCCCTATCTTCTTCCTGCGAAACTCCAGAAACAGAAACAGGACTAACAGAACAATCAATAAAATCACAAGGTCTAGTAGGAGTAGTTACCTCAACAGGATTAGAAGACAGGGTAGGTTGTGGATCTTGAGTAGGTGGTTGGACTGTCGTCTCGGAGATAGTCTCATCGATATAGCCAGCTTGCTCATGTTGACTCGTAGGAGGTGATATGAACCAGCTTAGATCGTCCTTGATAGTATTGTTCTCCCCCTGACATCTAAGCTGGTGATAGTAATAGGAGTCCTCATGAAAATCGCAGTCCATAGTGACATACATGTGTTTGGTGACCGGGTCATAACATCTGTATCCTTTCTGGTGAACCCCATATCCTAGAAAGACACACTTAGCAGCCCGTGGTTCAAGTTTGGTGCGGTTTTGGGATGGTAAATGAACAAAGACAATACAGCCAAAGGTCTTAGGTGGAAGCATGTGATAAGAGAGGTTAGAGGTATGAGAGGAGAGTGTGTCAAGGGGTGTTTTGTGGTTTAGGCTTCTTGTGGGTAGTCTGTTTGTGATGTAGTTTGCGGTGGCAATGGCTTCAGGCCAGAAATGGAGGGGAACAGAAGATTCAATCATAAGAGATCGGGCCATGTTAAGAAGGGTTCGGTTCTTTCTTTCAGCAATACCATTTTGTTGGGGGGTATAGGCACAAGAAGTTTGGTGTATAATCCCATGGTCAGCACAATAAAGATTCATTTTATTATTTATGTATTCCCCACCATTATCGGATCTCAAAATGCGGATATTTTTGTTAAACTGATTGAGAATCATCTTATGGAATTTCACAAACACTTCATAAACCTCAGATTTATTCTTAAGAAAAAACACCCAACTCATTCTTGTGCAATCATCAATAAACAGAACATAATAGGAAAAAACAGATGTCCCCTCATCAGGAGCAGGACCCCAAACATCAGAATGTATAATAAAGAAAGGTTCACTGGACTGATTCAAACTAGGATAGTACGATTGTTTATGACTCTTTGCCAAAATACAGGACTCACAATTAAATCTAAGCTTAGAACCACGAAGTGAAGGAAATAAGTGTTCTAAATACTCTAGTGATGGATGTCCAAGTCGACGATGCCATCTCCAAAGTTGCTTTTCTACGGAGTCGCGAGCAAGCGATGCACAACCTTTTTGAGACACCTCCTCCACATAGTAAAGACCACCATCCTCAGTACCACGCCCAATAGTGATCCCTGTCTGCAAATCCTGTATCACAAACAAACGAGACTCCATAAGGACCTTGCAATTTAATTGTTCAGTTAATTGACTTACAGAGAGGAGTTTATGAGACAGCTGTGGCACAAAGAGACAATTTTTTAATTGAACGCCCGGTAAAATATTAATAGTTCCAGCACCCGCAACCGTTATACATTCTCCGCTAGCTGTCTGAATGAATTTTTTAATTGCAGGACCAATAGAAATAAAATCAGCTCGATCGTAAGTCATGGTATCGGTTGCGCCACAATCTAAGACCCACTTTTGATTATCACAGTACACGGTTTTTTTGTGACTCATGGAATTCTCAAATAAATTTTTATCCCTAAGGCATGTAAGGACAAAATTGCATTTATTTAAAGAGGAGTGAGAATGAGTGAATGAGGGGTCAAGTCCCTCAAAACACTCGACATTACCACTTTCTTGAGCCCCTCTCCTTTCCTTCTGCTTGCTTTCTTCCATGGTCATTTCATCATTTTTCCTTGTAGCTGGTACTGGATCTAGCCCCATGTAGGCCTGTGCTCCATGTTTTTTCCGGTCATCGGACCGTCGGCTGTCTGGTCTGCCTCCTTCTCTTCTCCGGCGAGATTGGTGTTCTTCCCACCATTCAGGGAAGCCCACGAGTTTAAAGCATGTCTCTTTTGTGTGTTTATGTCCTCCACAGTGAGTACAATGAAGGTGGGACTTATCTTCTTCCTCCCGTCGCACCGGTGGCCCCCTGTTGCTCCTGTACTTTCCGATAAACCCTCCTCCAATTCCAGAGGAGTTTTGAATCTCCGGTGATGGTTTTGTTTCCTGTTGATTTTTTATGATGAGACCACTACCAATCCCTGAGGGTTCTGGACCCAATGATGGTTTTCCGGTGAGTATCTCCCTTCTTGATATTTCTCTCCTGATTTGGGCGTATGCCTCCTCCACCGATGGTAAAGGATTTTTATTGAGTATATCCCTCCGTTCTTTGTCATATGTTTCGTTGACTCCGGCAAGGAATTGGTACAATTTCTGTCTCTGTGCTAGTTCATTGTAAATGGTAATGTCCTCGGGGTGTTTCATGGGGTTTGGTACCCGTCGATCTATCTCCTTCCAGATCGCTATCATTCTTCCATAGAAATCCTCGATGGAATCGTTGTTCTGTTTTATGGAGTTTGCTTTGACAGTTAAGTCAAAGATCTGCAGCCCATCTTGGCCACTACTGTAAATGGCCTCAATTCCCTTCCACAATTCTCTCGCAGTGGGATAATCGAGGAATTGATTGACCAAATTGGTCTCAATGTTTTCGATGATCCAAGAGATCACAATAGCGTCGTGTTGTGTCCAATTGGAGTACTCAGGGTCGTCTGGTGTTGGTGGAGGAGCGATGATATGTTTGAGCTTGCTCCGCCCACTAAGTGCCAAGTACATCCTTTTGGACCACATGGTATAGTTGTTGTGGTTAAGCTTTTCTGTGAGGGTAAGTGTTTGGGTTGATCCACCTTCATGGGTGGGTTTCGGTTGGTTCATTTGCTGTAAAATGGCTAAAAGTTGGTTTAAGGTTACTGGTTGTTCAGCAACGTTGGTTAAAGGTTTTGGTTCGCCGGATTCCGACAATTCCAGGTAAGATAGGGTAAATGATGATGCCAAAAACGGTGGTCGTACTCAGATCGCCGTCGGCTCTGATACCATAAAGAGTATGAACACTCTCTAATTTAGGGTTTTAATGTGTTTATTATTATTGCTTAATATGAATGATTACAGAGACAGCCTATTTAAAGATACAAACCTACTATAATTACAGATTTTCATAATCACAATTATCTCCTAAATATACTCTAAATATATTATCTAAGGCAAGTGTATATTTACAGAATATTTCAATTATTCTGTTCTTCAGTCACATAGCAGTTTCAATTCTCCTTCATTGAATTTCAGTTTTAAAATGAAAAAAATTAATAAATTGCTATGTAACTTAATAGTTCATCAAATATTTTTGATGAATTTCTATTCTATTTACGAACTTAAGGCTATGTTTACTTTTTTATGTTCTATATGTTGTTGTGCTAGAATTTGTGGACATTTTGGGTTGTGTTCTTGTTATTATGATATATGTTGTTGTTTATGTATATGTTTCAAAGAGTAGACTAGATCAATTCTGAGTACAATTTAATAAAAAGTCTCGAAAATATAGACAAAATTTATTGAGCTAAATTTAGATTATAGGCATGTATATCACAACAAATATATTACAAAGAAAATTATTAATACTTCAGCTAATCTTGTGAGAGATCGTCTCTCAAAGAGAAGATTTCAAAATAAGAAGCCCAAATTCTTATTTTCTCTTTATTTTGTATTTATTGAGCTATTTAGCCCATATATCTAATATGTCTCTCGCAAAAATCGTCTCTCACAATAGTTTGTGTTAATATTTTCTACCAAATTTAACTTCAACATATTCTTTAATCTCAAAATAAAAGCCCACATTCTTATTCTCTCTTTAATTTGTATTAATTGGGCTATTTAGCCCATTTATCTAATGCGTCTATAGGAAAGACCGTCTCTCACAACAGTTTGTGTTCTTTAATATAAGAGTATTATATCACAATAAGATATGTTTTTTTAATTTTCTTAGAACAATAACTTTTTAAAATTTTAAAACTACATAAGATCTCCGATAAAAGTTTCTTACATTATAATTTGCTTTTTTATGTAAAAGTATTTTCTAATTAATAAAATTTCTTCATCAAAATTTAAATTTCTAAAATATTTTATCAAGAGCCAAAACATACATGATAATAAAAAATTATTTTGACTATGATATTATAGGATATTATGATTTTTGATATTTTATAAGATATTATGATTATGATTTTATACTAATAATATGTAATTGCATTTGCATATGATCTATTTTAAACTTTTATTTATATATACTTTTATACTAATTTGTGCATCAAACGAGTTTCTAAATTAGTTTTGCTTAATTTGTAGTTTATAAGTTTGATTTTTTTTTTTTCTAGTTTTGTAGGTTTGATCTTACTATGCAAATTTTTTAGGTAATGGGTATATAAACATTTGTTTAATTATGCGTGTTGTATAGATTTAGTAATAGGTGACTGATAGGTATGATTACGCTTTAACCGTATGAAATGTATGGTGTTGTTTTGATATGACATTGTTTTTATTCCAGGTAATTTTCCTACTTTAAGGACCTAAAAATTCAAATTTTATTTCTTTTTTGACATATAGGAATCGGTATGCAGTGTATATAAACGTTTTTTCTTAAATTAATTTTTGGTATTTTGGCTATAAATGAATTGTTATGTTACAGAGCAATTTATTAGAAAAGATAAAACGTTATTTGACTTCACGATTGATTTAATATGTTTGAAAAAACACGTAATCCTACGTGGACAATAAGATGGTAAATAAGTATTGGGTGAGAGAAAGTTAAAATTTAGTTTATTAAGTATTTTTTTGTGAAAAGATTTACGTAGTGGTAATAAAACTTCATGTTTATAGTTTGAATCTTTAGTTTGACCTCACAATCTTATGCTCACATTTAAACTCTCTTTTATTAAGATTCATACAGTTTAATTTTTTTTTTTTCATTTAATATCATATTTTTTTATAGTAATTACAAAATATTACAACTCTTTTACACCATTTGATATACTTTTTTTAAGGAAATCCTAGATGGGCAAAGGGAGAATAAATTATATGGAGTTTATGTTTAAATATATTTGCCAAAAGCGCTTGTGGCTCAATGGATAGAGCATCTGCATGTGGAGCAAAAGGTTTGGGGTTCGACCATTACTGGACGCAGGTATCAATTGGAGGTTTCTTGACTGCGCGCAATTCTCTTTACACCCTCCTTGAGGATACGGGTATGATTTGTCCGCATCTTTCAAGAAAAAGAAAACCCCCACTCGGACCATGCCTTGTGCGGGATACCGAGAAGGTTCTTTACCTTTACCTTTTTATGTTTAAATATATTTGAAAGCTATTTTGTTGTTAGATATAGTTTATATATTTTAATAAACTTCTTTTCTTGAATTATAGATTTTTGTCATTTAAAAAACTTTAGATATTAAATCTTTGTTCCTCTAATGTGTTTAGGTTTTTTTTTTCAACTTCTTTTTTCTAATGCATCCACAATTGTTTTTTAATATTTTAAGCATCTACTGTTTGGCCCCCTTTAGTTTTAAATTCTTGCTCCGCTTGCGGTTGTAAAACAGGAGTACATGTGTGTTAAGAGAAATCATATTGAACTTTTTAATTTTCAAAATTGCATACAATTTGACTGTGTTATATATATGTAAAAATAATATTATTTTAGCTTTTAAAAAAGGAAAAATTACATAAAACTACCTAATCTATACACTATTTTTTATAAAACAACCTTATATAAATTTTTTTTGCAAAAAACCACCTTACATAATGCATTTCTTTGCAAAAGACAACCTATTACTATATTTCGTCAGTTGACCGGCATTTTTAACGGTTGACCAACATGTGTTTGTCACGTGCCCTTCTTTAAACACCATCTCCTTCATCATCTCCTTCAGCTCACGTGACAAACACAATTATGCTGGTCAACCGTTAAACATGCCGGTCAACTGACGAAATATAGTAGCAGGTTGTCTTTTGCAAAGAAATGCATTATGTAAGGTGATTTTTTGCAAAAAAATTATATAAGGTGATTTTTTAAAAAATAGTGTATTAGATTAGGTGGTTTTATATAATTTTTCCTTTAAAAAATAAGTATAATAATCAAAAGAATAAACAAAACAAAAGAAGGAAAAAAAGAGCAATAATGAAGAATCATTTAAAGTATATATATAAGTACTTATAGTATAAAGATAGGAGACAATTTCCAAAGTAAAAAATAATTGTGAAAGCCACCCACACAAACACAAAACATATCCAAATTATAATACATTGTGGAAATAATTATCTATGATTGTTCACCACTTTGGGATATTGAAATTTGAAAGGATCCAATGAATTTGTACACATGAACACCCATTATATTACTTGTTTTATAATCTAATGTAGAAAAGTGAAGAAATTAACTATTCAATATTCATCAAGTACACAACACCCAATATATAAAAACAAAAAGTGTTACTTGAGTTTTGTTGTTCTCTAAGAACTTTTAGGTGTTGAAGACGCACACAATGAGTTAATATTTATTACCTTATCACTTTAAAAATAATTTACAATTATGTAAAAGCAAATGTGGATATAAGACCAGACCCTATTTTATATCGAATTAAAACACTTTACACGAAATCAACCTGTTATATTGAATAAACAACTCTATTTTCATCGTTCACAACTTCAGATTCTTTTTAACGCATATTTTTGTGTAGAGTTGTTCATTGAGTCAGTTTTGGACATGTGTCATACATTTTGGTAGGATTTTGAATCGGTTAATTTTTAGTTGTTCGCTGCAACAAGTCAAACTTGGGTAAGAATGGTTTATTACGGATCAATTTAACAACGATTATATGTGTCAAATGTTGAATACAAATAATGGAGACTTATTTAACAACGGTTATACAATAATGTCGAATGTAAATAATGTACGCTTATTTAACAATCGTGCTCTGGTTTTATTGGTTTATAGTTAGTTTTGTTTTGGGGGGTTGAAATTGAGTTCGAGCTTTATTTTTTTAAATAGGAGTCGATATAATTCTATCAATCATGTCAATATTGGATTAAGTTATTAATTGACATATGAAGGTTTATTTGCTGAAGAAAAATTAATTACCAATTGTTTTATCGGATGCGTAAGATTAATTTGTTTTAATCGTTATAATCAGGGACATAATTGTTACTTGTTGACACTTACTTTGTAAATCAACTTCACAATGTTAAATTTCGGAACTCTTTATCTTAGATGATCAAAAAGCGTTATAGGGTTATTCTTTGAATAGGAGTCGGTTACATAATTCTATCAATAATGTCAATATCGGATTAAGTTATTAGTTTTTTTTAATTGACATATGTAGGCTTATTTACTGAAGAAAAAGTAATTACCAGTTGTTGTATCGAATGCGTCAGATTAATTTATTTTAATCGTTTTAATTAGGGACATAATTGTTACTTGTTGACACTTTTTAAATTAGCTTTACAATGTTAGTTTCGAAGCTGTTTATCTCAGATCAAAAGCATTATTATAGGGTTGGCTTGAAAACATTTAAATGTATGTAACCATTTTTTTGATATAACAAATCATCGAGATGATGTGTTTGATATACGAAACTATGTGTTTTTAAAAGTTTATTTATGAAAATATATTTTAATCTTGTATACTAAGTATATAATAATCCCTCCGTTCTAGTTTACTTGTCCTATTTCCTTTTTTGGCAATTCCTTATTACTTGTCTCATTTCCTTTTTTAGCTATCCTTTTTTTACCTAAATACCCTCACTTTTCCAATTCCCAATACTCCACTACCACCTTTACAATTAATTTAATCAATTAAAATACCCAACTACTACCTTTTCCAATAGACCCCACAACTACCTTAAAATCCATGTTTGGTCAAATGGGACTAGTAAACTGGAACAGAGGGAGTATAATAAAATATGAATTAATTGTACTTTAAAGTTCATCAATCAAAATTTTTAACGCAAATGGTAACAAATCTTTAAAATGGTTTCCACCGAACAACATTGTAATGTTGCACTTAAAGATATAGTAGCATAAATTGGCAAAAGATATTTAATTGGCCGTTAAGTTGTGAAATATTTTATGAGATTCGTTAAATAAATAGTGGATTGATCTATTATAGTGCATGTGATTTATTGAGGTCGTCTCATCATAAAAAGACCTCGATCAATTGGGTCAGATCAAATTATTGTTAAAAAATTATTTCTTGTACAAGTGTAAATTCCAATTTCACTATTTTTTTATGTTTTTTTTACTAATGGGCTGCTTGTATAGGCCCGTCTCACGGAGAGATAGTCTCATACAATACTTGCTATGATTTTTATTACAACATACCATAAAAGAAAATAGAACAAAATAAATCAATTGACCAAATAAAAAATAGGAAAAATTAAAATAAATACATAAGATCACAAAATTACTAAAATGATAGAGCATTTATCATCAAAAGACTTCAATATTAATTTTACACTTTTACTCTTACCAATATAGAAATCTACTTTAAAATTAAAAAAAAAAACGCCAAAGAACACGTGTCCTACTATTTGTAGTGAATATATTTACTTAACTTTGTTTCCTACTAATTATAGTTTTTTTTAAGAAAATCAAAATATTAATCACACATAAAATTTTGTATATATATGTAGCTCAATAATTTATATTATTTTAATTATTTTGATTTTAAATTTGTATAAAAGTCATAAATATGACATATTTTTCAAATTTTGTTCATTCGAAACTTCAAAAAAACTTTTCAAAAATGCATGGCTTAGTTGTTGGAGGAATGATTACATTTGTATTCTAAGATTTACTTAGGAAATTAGGTTTAGAATATATGTATTTAATCAGTTTAGGGTTAGAGGAAATGAGGGACATGAGCGAGTGTATTTCATAATTGAATATTTTCTCATTATTAGAACATACTAATACTAATTTTTCCATTTTCTAGCTTTTATTTATTTTTTCTCATTAATAATATTTTTTCAAGATTAGATTTACAATTAATTCGAGTGTGTCATTTTATTTTTTTATCCATTAATTATTTCATGTGAAGTTGTACAATATTCCAACTTATAACAATCTCTTCTTCAAACTCAGATCTCTCATAATTAAAGCTATTGAAGTTTAGAGTTCTTTTTCAATTTAATTATTTATTTTTGTGATTAAAGTATTATTCAAAAAAAAGTTTCACTTGCAAATCTAATTTACATTTGTTTTATTAGATAGTAATAGGAGTCGTCATCATCATCATCATCATACCCAGTGTTCCCGCACATAGATACTCTATGGCCAGGGTCTGGGGAAGGAAGGTCGACGGCGTCTCATACCCATAAGGAGAGGGCGGTCATAAGAGTCCTTCGGCTCTAGAGGAGACTTCAAGTATAGGACCTGCAAAAATCCGAAAACCTGCATCTTACACCCACGTTAGCCAAGCATAGGGATTAAAAAAAAAAAAAAAAAAAAAAAAAAAAAAAAAAAAAAAAACCCTATAAGCGATATAGGTAAAAATGGAATTGAAAAGCGATGACAAAAGTCACAGAACAGTATCAAACTAGTCTAGTAATCTAGGACATGAATAAGGCGCCGCCATGTGGCTCTATCCCTGGTCAGGTCCTTAGAGAGGTGTAGTTCGAGCAGGTCGCTGTTAATCTGCTCCTCCCACGTCCTCTTAGGTCTTCCCCGGCTTCTCTTGCCCTCCACTATGATGCGTTCGACCCCTCTCACTGGGGCGTCATGGGTGCTTCTCTGCACATGCCCAAACCATCTGAGCCTGTTCTCCCGCATCTTTGCAGAGAGAGGTGCAACCCCTAACTTTTCCCTAAACTCCTGATTTCTAATCCTGTCCATCCTTGTCTTACCACACATCCATCTCAGCATGCGCATCTCTGTTACATCCATTCTCTGCTCGAAAGCCTTCTTTACAGGCCAACACTCCGTTCCGTACAACAAAGCCGGCCTAATCGCTACGCGGTAGAATTTCCCTTTAAGTCTATTAGGAAATCTTTTATCACAAAGCACCCCAGTCGCTGCTCTCCACTTGAGCCAACCTGTCTGTATACGGTTAGCAACGTCACCCTCAATCTCCCCATTGTTCTGAATTATTGAACCCAAATATTTGAACTTGGACGTGCATGCAACAGCTTCTCCCCTAATGGACACCTCTGGCTCCCCTATCGATTCTATCCCACTAAAGTTACATCGCATGTATTCAGTCTTCGAGCGACTTATGCGCATCCCCTTGCCCTCCAAGGCTTCCCTCCATTCCTCCAATTTACCATTAGCCTCCTCCTTAGTTTCTGCAGCCAATACTATATCATAGATAGTAATAGGAGTATTTTTTGAAATTCATATAAATTGGTACAATTGTAAATTTTTAATATATGTATTTTTAAAAATATATCACAATCACATTGTTATATCTATTAAAAAAAATTATTGCATTATATATATATCTACAAATACTTACATGTAAACTAGTATTATAATAATGGGAAAAAATATTGCATTATAAAATAGTTTTCGACTATCTAACAATGACAATTTTGAGTTAAGTTTTCAAGAAAAGTTTTCTAAAAGAGAACATTTAATATACAGTCATTAATTATTTGGCATTTATTGAAAATACCTTACTAATAATATGTAGTCAATAGATTTTTACCAAATCATCATTAACTGTAAGAATATCGTCTGGAATTTTACATTTTTTTTAATATATTGTATGTATGATTAAAAACACCTTATAAGTAGCCAATAAATTTTTGTCAAATCATCATTAATTGTGAGGATGCCGTTTGAAATTTTACCATCTTTTATTATATTGTATGATTCCATTAGTATTGTTTAGTCTATTTCAATGTACTTATGTCTGACTTCTTAGAAATTGAGTTTTTTTTGGTTAGTGTCTAATCTTATTGGCTCAAATTTAGAGGTGTTTATTTTGGTTATGAGTCGATTTCATGCTTGGTGTTTTAGTTCGGTTAAAAATCTGATCTTGCGTCCACATTGATTTTCATATAATTTTAAATGAAGACGGGTCAAGTCAAATTCGAACCTATTTTAACAACACTAGGCTCAAATATACTATTTTGATGTGGGATCAAGTCAGGTTTGAACCTCTAGGCTCAATTCGGCTATAAGGTCGAATAAATATCAAATTTTCGGGTCTATTTTGAACACTTTTAGGTCAATTATAATATTTCTAGCAAGTAAATAAGGAGTAATTCTTAGAGCACCAATTTAAGATATACTCCCTCCAATTCATTTCAATTATCCCATTTGCTTTTTTACACTATTCATCAATCCCTTTTAATTTTTATTTTATTCTTAATCTATAAGTTAAAACATAGTTATGTAAGATCTTGCTTGACTCGTCTCAATGCAAGGATTATCCATATCAACTTTTCATAATTTTAATTTAAATATAATTAGAGATATTAAAAGCCAAAATGTCACCTCGATAATTAAAATGAATTGAAGCGAGTATTAAGTAATTGTGGAGAATGTCTTATAACTCAATTTATTCAATTGCAACCACTTCTATATAAGTTTATTTCACTTACTTTGCACGTTTTATTTCCAATAATTTTACTTTTTTTTAAATCTCATTCAAAATCTGAATCTCTCACTTTATTTCTTCCATTTTTTTCATCATGAGCACTAAAATAGTACAATTCATGCATTAATGACTTACTAGTCCTAAACTAAACATATACAACTCTAATTCTATACTCTTACTCTTAAAGATGTTCAAAACATACTCGATGACCCGAATGACACCCGACTATATAACCAAATCCAATTTGACCCGACTTAAAAATGAATCTACAATTATTTAAAAACCAATTTAAACATAAAACCCGATTTTAAACCGAACTGAAACACCTGGTCCGAAATCAACCCAATGACCCGAATGAACAGCTCTGGTTACTCAATGGGAAACTTCACATAGGACCCCTAATGGATGAGCTAGTGTACCAAAACATTAAATTATAAATGGGTCCACCAAATAAATTACTATTAAGAGAATGTGGAAGTCTTAAGATAAAGGATTCTACTTGTTTAATGGTTAATGCATGTATGTTCCAAAACTTTCCAGCTTATACACATTTGTTTGTATATGTATCATTGAAAAAGCAAAATGGGTTAGTCAAATCCTTAATTTATATAGCATTTGAATTTCTTTATCTATGTAGTGTAGATTCCTATTTTTTATTTTTTTTTATCTATTGTTTTTTATTCTGTTTGTAAAATAAATTTAAAGTTTAATTGAAGAATACAGCCAAAATTTAGGTCAGCAAAGCAACTATTTTCAGGAATTTAGGACCATTGTTTATGGAAATTGGTCTTTGTTGAATTACTTTTGGTTGCTTTGTCTTTAATTCACCCTAACAATAATGAAACCTCCTCAATCCTCAACCTCCATGGCGTTAAGAATTTCAAAATTAATTCAAATCAAGTAGTACTTTCTCTGTTACATAATACTTGTTACATTTAATTTTTTTACGGAAATTAACGTACTATTTGTTTATGTATATGTCGAATTATAGACATTTAATAATTATAAAAAGTTTATATTATAAAGTATGCGATTAGACGATTCAAACACGATCCCACCTCACTCTATTATTACTAACATATTAGCCGCAATATATAAAATAAGTTTAAACGATGAATAGCGCCCAAAGACAAAATTTAGCAAGTATTTCGGAACGGAGGAAGTATATTAATATGAAAATATAAATTATAATTTTGAAGGATTATGTCCGAAAATCAATCTAAAAACATGTTAGACATGTGTAAATTAATATGAAAATACTAATTATCATTTAAACATATAATTAATAAGAAATTGATTTCTTTGTTACTTTTAATTTACTTGCTAATAATAGTGATAATATAAAAGTGTACTGCTTACGTTTTGAAATGTATGCTATATTAGTCTTTTTAGTAATATTCGTCTTTTAAGTTTATTTTATATATTACGATTAATGCGAAAAAAACATAATCACTTGACATTTTAAAAGTGAAATATAATTATCACTTCTATTTCTTCTTGACATGAGCTAGTTGAATTGCCTTGTAAAAGTAGAATGTAGATCCCAAAAAGTCTAATAGTAGTTTATACTGAAACACACATGTAACGAAAAATTTAGACTTTCATATGTGTCTACACTTTCTTTTGTCATATTGTCATATTATTTAGTGTGTGTTAAAATTAATTGATTTGTTGGAAGAGATATATCAAAGTTAAAAAGATTTACATGCCTTGATTTAAAATTAGTTTGTTTTTTATAAGATTGTTTCATTACTAATAACACGAATTTATATAATTAGCTCATTTATCTAATTAAATACTTTAGAATTTTAATTGATCTCTATAATACATTGAATGTATATATATCAATCTAAAGATAATCTTACCATGAAACCGTCTCATTTAATTTTTATTCTAAATTTTGGTTCTCTTATAAACTAATGTATACTAGCAATCTAACACGGAATTGGATTGCAAGGTAAAATTCCAAGGTCATAGTCTCCGATCCTTTTAGTTTGTCCGCTCTATCTTTTGCACGTATTTTTTAGCAAATTTTAAGTCTTAATATCTAAGTACGCATCATAATAAATTATAAAAATTATATATTAAAAAACTGTACATTAAGACAATTCTAACAAGATCTCACATGAATATATTTTGTCTTCAACATATATTTCAAAAATCTAACTTACTTTTCTCTCTCTTAAAGTGGACAAACATAAAATAAACAAATGAAAAAGAACGGAAAAAGTACCTTTTTATCAAAATAGTCTATTTTAGTACTTTGAATTTGTTCTAATAAACAGAATTAAATTGAATTGAAAACTTAATTTTGTCATATTTACTTCGTTTTTATTTTCGATTTAATTAATATTAATAATTTACTTGATTTATATTTTCGAATATAAATTCAATAGTTTTATTACTTTTACTTATATTTTCTATTCTACCTGGATATAGCTGGGTAGTCTAAATAAATGGGACAGAGACGTAAGTAGATTTGTAGGAGTGTTTGTTGCACAAGTGTGAAAAGGTTTAAACAACCGACAAGAAACATCAAAGTGAAGAACAAATCAATTAATCAATTAGCGACACTAAAAACATTAGTGAAAAGAAAATTCCTCAATATTTTAGTAAAAATGTTCAAACTAGTCAACAAAATGGATTTTTCAAGTTAATCTTTATTATTCTCTATTTCATTATTTTTATGGTTACACTTGCTTTTTTTTATAATTTTAAAATATAATAACTCTAAGTCCTAATATCATAAATTTTATTTCATAAAAATCATAAAAAAATATATATTAAAATTTATACACTAAGTCAAAGCTAACAAAAATTTTAGTATATACACAAAAACTTGGACGAGACGGTCTTATTATGAGACCGTCAATTTGGGCCGGTCCAATTCACGCGTGCAACAACATTTTAATTTTCTGGGCAATTATCAATTTTGACTTTAAAGGTTTCTATTTTGAAAATTTATACCTTTAAGGTCAAAATTGATACCTTTAAGATCAAAATTGAAATATGTCCAAAAATGAAAAAAATATCCAGGTAGTTACACGCGCAAATTGAGCCGTTTCAAATTAACCGTCTTATTATGATGCCGTCTCGTCCAAAACTAATGGTTAAATATAAACAACAAATTAAAACAGAAAAAAAAATTAGAAAAAATGTTTGATGTAAATGGATGACACCGCAACAAAAATAAAGGCGGGCCAACCAAAGATTGTTAAAGAAACCAAAAGGAAGCATCTTTGGTGCTTACTGCTTAGCTACTTGTATGCCTAATATTCTTGTATTGGTATATTTGAAATACACAACATCAATTTCACTTAATTCATAATATATCTAAACTCCATAACATATATCCTTTATCATGGATATATGGATTATTATCCTTAATCACAAATACTTTCATGTAATCATGTTTAATTAACATATCCAAACTTGAAGACAGATTTTAAATCGTGGTATAAGGTCAATTTAATATCATATTATATCATCATATCATATCATACAATGTTATAAAAGAGTTGAAAAATTCCAAGTGTCATGCTATTAGAGCTGTGACAAATGACATAATTTTATTGGTTTTTATTGGTTATATGACAAATTAATCTAGAAAATAATAATAATTTAAATAATTATAAGTTTAATTGGATATAATTTATTAACATATTTAAAATCTATGTTAAATCGGGTAAATAATAATGTTAAATCAAACACTTGATTTATATTATTATTTTTATAATTTGAAAAATATTAAAAGTCATTAAAAAGAAATTATTTTTTAAAATAAATGAAAAAATATTCACATTTAAAATTTCAACATTTAATTTTTGAAAGAAATACAAATCGTAAATTAATTTAATTAAAAGATTGAAGAATGATAAGAGAGTTGAAAAATTCCTAGGATCTGACTATTTGAGCTTTGACAAATGGAATATTGGTTTCTTATTGATTGCATGGAAAATTAATTTAGGAAATAACTATAAATTTACAATGGGTACAAATTATTAACATATTTAAAGGCTATGTTAAATTAGGGATTTAAGAATGTGACATTCAAACAGTACTTTATTCAAATAATAAAATTTTTAAACTCGAAAAATATTAAAAGATGATAAAAAGAAATTTTTTTGTTAAATAAAAGAAAAAAAAGCATTCACATTAAAAATTTCAGCATTTAATTTTAGAAAAAATTAAAAATCATACAATTTAATAAAGAGATTAAAAAACGATAATTAATAAATTTTAAAAAGTCTGGCCAAATAAAGTAATGTAATAGGTTAAAATTAATTATGCGAGACATGTTTTTAACAATAAAAACTACGAACGGAACATTTAAATTAAGTTATTTATACTAGCGATTCTTAATGCAATTTATATTAATAATGAACATGTAACAAACTAATATATTTTTAAGATGTAATAAGAATTGTTAATAGAGACATATAGTAAAATGCATAAATGTAGCTTGCATCTTGCATTCACTTAGTGCCATGTATTGTATATATTAATTATCAAAATAGCATATAGTGCAATGCATACGTAAGTAATTAAGTATGTACATATTTATTGTTTAATTATGTTTATTCAATATTTATACTTGAATCATTAATTATATTATCAATCTTATTTTATTTCTCCATAATTTTTTTTTCTGAGATGATTTCTCCATAAGTTAAGTGAATTAAAAAAAACTGAAACATATATTCTTTTTGAAACTTGAAAATAAATACTTATAATATTTTTAAATATAAATAGCATAGTATTAACCATCAAAATAACATAAATCCGTCCAATTGCAACTTTGGTGTTCTCTAAAACTTAATTCCCAAAATAGTGTTCTTATGGGTAAGGAGCTTTGCTAAGCTAAAATATTTTATTTGGAAATTTATCCCGACAATTTCGACAAACATTTTTATTGATTTTGACTTTTGGACTTGATTGAGATTTTTTCTTGTATGTAGAAGTATTTTTTGGACATCTGGCTCTTTCTGCAAGACTTGTGGGATTTTTTGAATTTGCTTAATGCATATATTTGCTTGAGAAAACAATATTATCTTCTTACAGGTTTGAAACTACTAAACAAAACAAAAATCATAATCATCATCATCATCATACCCAATACCCCACTCGAGAGCAGGGTCTGGGTGAGAAAAGTTGACGGATAATTCATACCCTTACTTCCTTTATAGGAAGGACTAGAGAAAAACGATCGATTTTTACCCCAAATAGAAGAAACCCTACATGAAAAGAATATGAGTGGCAACGTTGTCTTGAGATAACACCTGCTTGTAGAGAAAAACTATGTCTACAATGAATAACTTAACAAAAAAATACAAATAGAAGATAAAAAGATTAAAAAAAAAAAGCAACGATGAGAGAAAAAAGAAATAAAAACGGAGTGGGTAAGAAGCAGCTAGACACTAGGTCATGAAGGCAGCTAGCAGGATTGATACTAGTCTAAGGTATGGATCTTACGTCTCCAATTATTCTTATCCTTGTTAGGTTCGCAGAGAGGCCTAGCACACTCAAATCGTTCTTTATTTGCTCGACCCACGTTTTCTTAGGTCTTCCTCGATTTCTCTTACCCTCAACTGCGATGCTTTCTAACCTTCTGATGGGAGAGTCGATAGTCTTTCTTTGCACATGTCCAAACCATCTTAACCTATTTTCACACATTTTCTCGAATAAAGGAGCAACGCCTAGCTTCTCTCTAAACTCCTTGTTCTTATAATTCTATCCATAATTGTGTTACCGCACATTCACCTCAGCAGTCAAACCTCTGCTACTTCCATCTTTTGTTCATGAATCTTCTTAACGAGCCAACATTTTCTCCCATACAATAGAGCTGGCCTAATGGCACATTTGTAGAATTTCCCTTTCAGTCTTATTGGGAACATCCTATCGCATAACACTCCGGTAGCCGCTCTCCACTTAAGCCACCCCACTTGTCTACGATGTGTGACATCCCCATCAATCTCCCCATTACTTTGGTTAACCGACCCTATTAGACCAAAAAAATGTAGCTTAATTTAGTTATATGAATGTCATTTTGGGAATTAAGTTTTAGAAAACACCAAAGTTGAAATTATTTTAATTTTCAACCCCAGGAGGCAACATCCTGGGCTCTCACCTTTCGAGGGTAAAATTGACCGCTTTCTTCTAGTATTCCCTCTCAAGAGAGTACGAACTTAGATTGTCCGTCACATTCACTCACTTAAACCCTATTTTCGAGAAGGATATTAAGTTGATGATGATGACTCCTAAAAAGTAAATAGATGAAATTAGTAAGTGAATAGAATTGAAATTAACAATGAATTTGTAGATGAGTATAAAAACTATATATATGAAATCATTTTTAAATTTAAACAATGGGTATGCAAGTAATACAAACGAAATAAGGAGGAGAAAAGAAATGTATTAAAAATAGTTTCACTTTAATTTATATTTTAATCTTACATATCTCTAATTATATATAATTTAAAATATAAGAAAATAATATTTATATTTAAGCAAATCAACCAAATTATAAGATATTATTTGACTATGTTTTTTACTTGTAAACTAATTGAAATGATACAAATTAAAAGAAAAGTCCTCGATCAAAATGCAAATGAAACAATTGCTCGGTGAAAATAGGTATGCTATTAACAAGAAAGACAATGGCAACATAGTATAATGTTATGTGATAAATCTTAATATTATAGCTTTGCTAATCACAATTAATGAACACTAAAATTAATGAAGGAATGAATTTCCTCTCTATAATAATTCACCAAAATTTTTCTTTCTTTCTTTCTTTTCCTTTTCATTTACAAATTCTTGTATAACCAAATTAAAACTAAAATAAAAACATAGGTAAAGAGCAATTAAAATGGCATAATATGAGTAGTTTTAGTATCATAGCTAGAAAGACAAGACTTAGAATTAACCCTAAAAATCCTAAGTAAATCACAACACATCTTCTTCACAGCAGGAGAACAATCACTTTGCATTAACAACAATATCTTTGTTAATCCACCATTACTTCTCATTACAACTTCTTTAGCCTTTTGATCTCTAAACAAATAACACAAACTCCATAGAATTGCAATACAATGCTCATTCGTCGATTTCGAAACCTTCATAACCTTGTTGATGATCATTTGTAAACAATTCGGATCATCAATTATCGCTGCTCGCCCCTCCGTGCACCCAACTAGCATTTCTAGTTGGGTCACGAGGAGCTCAATAGTCAAATTTTTATTATTAATATCGGACATTAAGTCGACTATTACTTTAACTCCTCCAGCTCGGATTAATTTTCTTTTGTTAGTCCGAGCTGAAGAGAGAGAAATCAAGCAGGATAAAATAGCTTGTATTTCATCTTGCTTGATTTCTCGGTGTTTGAGCACTTGCACGAGCTCAAATACGAGCTCGTGGTGCTCAAACACCTTTTTTTTTAACTCTGGGTTTTGAGCAAACGTCTCAATTATACCCACAGCTGCAACTCGGGACCCAGACTCGGACTCGGACCCTCTGGTTCTCAGGATCCGGACTAGAGTCGTCGAAATAGAGTCGCAGCTGGTCGGATTTAATATCTTCTTTCCCTTCGTAATAATCAGATGAAATATCTTCAAAACAGCTTCTAGAAGGTCTGGTTTCAGATCTGGACCTTTAGAACACAGAAATTTAACTAAATAATCAAAAAACTTCTCATCATTCGCTAAAAATTTGGTATTATCGTCCGATTCGGTAGCAAAACAAAGAATCTTAACAAAAATCTCAAACATTATTCCAAATCCATCTGCATGTTCTTTCTCAACCAATTGTTTGATTAAATCCGCAACAACAGCACAAGAAATCGATTGAAATTTCGGATTCAAATTAGAACGAAAATGAGATAGATGATTGTTATTACACCAGATCTGAATGAGTCGTTGAAGAGTATGATTCGGTACGAATTCCTTGCTGTCAAGAACCTGCATAGTAGCCGGACATGTATTATTCCCGCTCTCCAACCATTGCTGAATACTCGCACGATCGTACGTTACACCAGTGGAAAGACTGACAGGAGATTTCATTATATCAAGTGAAATCGGACATTTGAAGAAACTGGGAACTGTTATGTATAGATCATCAATCTTACCCATTTTTCGATTTGTATCAATCAATCAAGGAAAATGAGTGAAAAAATGGGTATAGAGAGAGAAAAAGGGTATAGAAGAGAGAGGAAAAAGAAGAGTAAAAATGGAGGATTAAGAAGAGAAGAGAGAATGAAAGGTCAATTGTGAAAGGAATGGAGGTGACGCAAGAATAAGAACTTTGAATTGATATATATTCGATTCAATGTTGATGAATTGATGGTCTATGGTCAAAAAAAGTGAAGAAGAAAAGGAAGGCTTTTAATATTTTATCAAGATTTTATTTTTTTGGTGTGTGTTTATTGTGTGGGTGTGGAAAACTTGTTGTACCATATATACTTGTTCTCTTTTTTAGTGTTTGCTTAAAAGTTAAAACACAATTTGTTTAATTAATACCTCCATTATACAATTGGGTTTTCTTTTAATTATAATAACTTAGTAAATACTCTCTCTTTTTTTATAAAATTTTCATTTTTCATTTTAAGGTGTTTTATATATTGTACAAATCTAGACCCTTCCTTTTGAGCGAGATATTAGGTATATGAAGATGATGATTTATTATTATTTAAATACACAATCTTTCTATTTATAATTTTATATCACAAAATATAGACAATCATAATTTTGTTTATCTTTATTTTAATATTTTAATAATGCTTACGTATATTCCATTAACTTCATTTTAACAATTTCATATTCCTTATGGGTCCCATATGTTTTCCACTAACACTATAAAATCATTTTTATAAAATAGAAAAAAAAAAAGGAAATGAGACAATTGATATGAATTAGCCAAATAAGGAAATGGAACATCAAAAATGATTCGAAGGAAGTAATAACTTAGTAAATACTCTCTCTATTTTATAAAATTTTCTTTTATCATTTTAAGGTGTTTTATTTATTGTTTAAATTCAAACCCTGCCTTTTGAGTGGGGTATTAGGTATGATAATGATGATTATTTATTGTTTAAATAAACAATCTTTCTATTTATAATTTTTTATCACAAAATATAGACAAATATAATTTTGTTTATCTTTATTTTAATATTATAATAACTTAGTAACTACTCTCTCTTTTTTGATAAAATTTTTATTTCTCATTTTAAGATTTTTATTTACTGTTCAAATCTAGACCCTGCCTTTTGAGCGGGATATTGGAAATATGATGATGATGATTATTTATTGTTCAAATAAACAATCTTTCTATTTATAATTTTATATCACAAAATATACATATAAATTATTCTCTTTTACCGTAGTAAAAGAGGATAATTTCTTGATATAGCAAAATGAAAAATAACTAAATTTGTAAACCAATATATTTCTAAAATAAAAGAGAATATTATCTTGATATAGCAAAATTTATTTTCAAGATTATTTACCAACTACTATAAAATAATTATATCTTCATAATTATACTGATATGCAAATTCATGTCATTGTTACTTATCTACTTCATATTTCTATTTGCTTAAAAAATTAGTTTTATTCAATAAGTGGGTAATTTTACCTATATACAGTCTTAAGATTACTAACAAATAACCTTCTTTATAATCTTTAAACTAATTAATCATTAAAAAGAATTTTTTACAAGTATAAATTAAATAAAAAACTTTTTCACAATCTCCATCCATATCACGAAAATCTATCTACTTAAGAAATATTTAGGAAAATTTACTTTTAAAAATCCGACCTTTGGGTTGTTTTCTTCTAAAAATCCGACCTTTCGATTTTTTTTAAAAATCCCACCTTTGCACCCCATCTTCATCTAAAGTACACAGCCTATTGTTTAACCTGAAGAACCAGTTAAATTGCATTTTATCTTTAAATTACTAAACCCTAATTCTATAAAGATGTTCATCTTCTTCTTTACCAAGCATGGAAGCCATGTACTCTCCTCATCAAAATCAAAGTTCATCTTCTCATTGTGATTCTGCTAGATCGGGTGTTAAGTGTCACCATGATCTTGATGCTAAGCTGCGGGTGGTGAAGAAAGGTCCAAATTATGGGGAAAACTTGTACTCATGTCCACGCTGGCCTGTAAGTTGTTCCTTTCAATTACTCTTGTAATTGAAACCCTAATCCTATTTTAATTGTTGTTCCTTTTATCTTAGAAGGGAGATTGCTCATTCTTTATGTGGAGAAGGAGCGTAGTATGCCTGATTGTGAGTATTTTCAACTCAAGTTGGCAAATTTGGAGAAGTTAGTAGATAAATTGCTCAAGCACAAAACAAAGATGGAAAAGATTGAGATTAGGGTTCATACCTGTTCAGGAAAGAAGCCATCTACCAGAGTAAATGAGAGGAGTGAAGTACTCACTGATTTGGCGCAATTTTAAAGAAATTGAGAGGCTAAACTTTAATGGTGATGAGATGTTTAATAGTAATGGAAGGAGGGAAATAAATGAGGGAGAAGAGGGAGGTGAATGACAGGAGTTGGGTGGGAATTTTAAAAATCATCAGGTCACCGGTTAAAATGGTTTTAAGTGAAGATGGGGTGTAAAGGTGGGATTTTTAAAAAATAATCAAAAGGTCGGATTTTTAGAAGAGAACAGCCCAAAGATCGGATTTTTAAAAGTAAATTTTCCAAATATTTATAGTAAAAATTGAAACGAACTCTGTTTTAGCGGATCCTAGAACAAAAGTTCTCCTTACAAAGGTCTTTCATGAAAACATTGCTTATTTTAGAGGCTTAGAGTTTGAGAAATCTTAATTTTAAAAGGTGTTATTTTATTCAAACTACGTGTAAAATTATATATTTTATCATATTCAATTTAATAGTCTCATTTGGTCGGGTACATTTTCAATGTAATAATCCTGTTATTGTTATCTCTAATTGTGCACAATTAAAATTGTAAAAAGTTATATTCAAAAAATATTGTAAAAAGTTGATGAAAATGATCTTTGCATTGAAACAAATTAAATAAGATGTCACTTGACTAAATTATAACTTGTAGATAAAGAATAAAATACAAGTTAACAGTAATTAATGAATAATGTTAAAAGTAAAATAAGACTATTAGGGTGAATTGAACAGAAGAAGTATAAAGGGGTTGACACAAAATAAAAACATCGTCTACGGAAGGCCTGAGTTACACTTGTGAACAAAATGTTTACATATAATTCTAGAAAATATTGTTTAAGTACGAACGCAAATAGTTAGAGTGAGATGCAATATAAAACGATGATTCACTATAGCAATTTTAGTTTTTTACGATATTAGATTTAGTTGCATTAAAAAAATGTCACTGATTTATATTTTTAATATAATAATTATTGATTTTTATTTTAAGTTTCACCGTAAAATGATTTAGCGACATTTAATTTGGTCTTTAGTGGCATATGTAATTATCACTATAGTCTACAGTGACATTTGTGAGAAATGTCACTAGATCCTATGTCGCTAAACGCTTTAGTGTGACTTAATATGTTGCAAAAGAGTATAATAAATGGCACTAAATCTTCTATATAGACTATAATAAATTTAAAATAGCGACATTTAAAGTAAATTTCGCTAAATATATCCCACTAAAAGTAAATTATGTTGTAGTGATTATAATTGATATTTCGCCAGTCTCTAAATATGCTATTAAGTATGATATCTAGGACAAGCAAGAATATAAAATTTAAGGGGTGTTAGAAAATTATGAACCAATATTAGCAATATAATATACTCCCTCCTATTAAACATGATTATCTCATTTTCTTATTGAATTAAGTCAACCTAAATGTAATCTCATTTTTAATTTAAATATGTAAATATCACCAATTTACTCTTATACATCTATTTTGGTTTACACATTAACCCTTACTTACCTAACTTCAAACTCAATTAATTAAACAATGATGCACAATCTACCCAAATTAATCTATCAACCAACCTTATTAATACATCTAACAACCTTACCCTTCCCTCCCTCTTTATAAGACTCCTTTTTATACCGTTCTCTTTTATTTGCTTTGCTTTGTTTTGGTCATGTGAGGTATGTGATAGTCAAAATCGCTTTGTCTTTTCATGCTCTCAATTATGCATGCTTGCAATCATACAATCATCATATAATCTAATAAAAAGAATGTAAATTTCACATGGTATTCTCAATTTCTCATAGGGATTTGCCATATGAAATAATTCTTACCATATTTAACATCAACTTATTCTTATAATATATGAGTGGTATATCGTAATAATTAGATATGATCTGTTAAATTTTCTTAGGATATTATATTTTAGAATTTAAAAGCTATTATAAGATTTCCATTTAAAGTTTCTTAGAATATATAATTGTTCTTTTATGTTGAAATATTTGCTAATTAATAAAGTTTTTTATTAAAATTTTAATTTCTAAAAAATATTTCAACAAGAATTAATTAAAATATACATGATAATAAAAAATTATTTTGAGTATGACAAAAAATATTACGATAACATTGTTGGAAAATAACCCAAATTTTCCTTGAAAAGTATGAGAGCTTTAAATAATAATTATATTAATTAACGATCGAATTTTTTCATTGGAAGCACTAAACTTCCTCCGTTCCATTTTACTTGCAACAATTACCGTTTTTGGAAGTTTCATATTACTTGCAACATTAATTTTTTTTTGCTAAAATAATCTATTTATTTTATCCTCACTTTATTCCTACCACATATCACCATCAATCATACATCATCCAATTAATTATTATTTAATATACCTACAAGTCACAACCACCATCTATTTAATATAATAATTTTTTTATTTCTACCCCACATATCACCATCAATCATACATCATCCCTACTTATATCATACTGATTTGACAGCCTTTAAATATTGTGTCAAACCCAATGGTTCAACTAAAATGGAACGGAGGAAGTATATTTTAAAATTCTCTACTTATTTTATAAAAAATACTTCTTTATAATTTTATATTGATAGCATGTAATTGCATCTTTATTAAAAACTTCATGCATTACACGAGTTTCTATAATAGTGTTATATAGTCACAAATCTTAAAGATTGTGGAGTTAAATTCTCATATAATTATTTACAACCTTTAGCAACTGTTTTACATTATATGTGGCCTTTTGATATTACAAAGCCCTAATTGCTCTAAAGAACACTTAGTCTAAGATATTCATATTTGAGGGATTAAGGGGTTATTAAACTAGAAATCCTTTATCATAGTGTGCTATGTGTATATGCTCTTTACTGATAGACTGATGTGGCTTTGTGTCCATCATCCCTTACTCCTAAGTAATAAATAGCCAAATTCCTATTTTCACATCAAAAACTATATCATCGTCAAATAAAAGGATCGACTTAGCAACTGTACACATAAACATGATTTTTGATATGAATATCGTCAAGATAAAATGTTTGTGTTTCTCAGGTTAGATAGAAGTGTTTTCATCAACTTGAAAAACATTATTTTAGAATTGTGATTTAAATGGGTTTGTATGACTTCACATCACATTTAGAAAGGGTAAAAGAAAAACCGTGCAATTTATTTTTGTCATTGAGGGTTGGTTTTAGTAAATCTCACTCCAACAAATTTAGCTTTTTGCGACATTGGATTTAGTGGCATTAAAAAAATGACACTGATTTATATTTTTAGTATAATAGTTATTGGTTTTTATTTTATGTTTCAGCATAAACTGATTTAGCGACACTTAATTTGGTCTTTAGTGGCATATGTAATTGTCACTATAGTCTATAGTGACATTTTGTGAGAAATGTCACTACATCCTATGTCGCTAAAAGATTTAGTGTGATTTTTTAATATGTTGCTAAAAGGTCTAATAAATGTAACTAAATCCTCTATATACACTATAAGAAATTTAAAATAGCGACATTTAAATTAAATGTCGCTAAATATATCCCACCAAAAGCAAATATATCAGTCCTTCTTCTACCTAAACACAAGTCAATTGTAATACTCACATTTTATTGGGCACAAAATACTATGTAGTCTTGAGTTCAAATTTGATATTTTGAACTTCTTCCCATCTAATACAATTGTATTTGGTATTGGCCTATCAACCCTCTCGTTTGCAAATTGATTATATATAGCATGGTTATTGTTAATTTTCCTTTTCACTTTTTTTCATGATCTTGTGATGGTTTTTTAATTAACAAAAAGTTCAGTGAGTAGTTTCTTTAATATTCCTTGAACAATGTTGCTCTTTTAATTGTTAAGTGAGGGGAAGAATTTGTGTATAATTTGGGTTTTTTGTATTGATGTCAAGTTTTTGGATGGTGCCATTGGTAGATGTTTGAAATAAATGAGGTGAGTATGTTTGTGATTGTATTTAATGCAACAAATGGTGGTTTTTATTGATGATGTGTATTGCCTTTAATTCTAAAAATTTTGGTAGTTTTGTATTTGGCTATATATATATATGCATAAAGTATATACATTACACCGCATATAATTAGAAATAAAACGATACATAAATTAAAGTATCTCTAGCTAATTTCAAAAAAAAAAAAAAGTATCTCTAGCTACACGATACATATATAATAATCTAGCTACCAACTTAATAAATTAGAAATAAACACCGCGACTTTGTCTTTGACTTTGCGTAGTTCAATACCCATCAATTCGCGTGTTTCTCTTGGAGAGTCAATAATCTACGAATTAAAATCAATTATTATTAAAAAGTTAGTCGTACATTATATAATATAATTAATATATATTATAAATAAATAGTTTTAAAAACATATATAATAACTAATTAAATAAAATACTTACGGAATCAATATTTTGTACCCCGACATTCTTGACGGCTTCGATGAGATCATCCATAAATTTAATAATGTAGTAGCCGCAATGAATGGAATTTTTTTGTTGAAAACACTAAGAAAAAAAAATATTATATATTAGTGCCAAATTAAAAATGCTTCAAAAACGTTAAAAACGCAACTTAACACTTAATTTCAAGCATATGACAACTATTATCAATTCTAACAACTTCAACACATTTATATACACCAAATAGTGTTGTGTGCCAAGTTTCATGCATAACAAACAAGGTTTAAGCTACTTTACGCTCGAAAATGAAAAAATTCATTAAAACCGTTAAAAAACGCAACTTGACCCTTAATTTCAAGCATATGACAATTATTTCCAATTCTAACAACTTCAACACATTTATATACACCAAATAGTATTGTGTGCCAAGTTTCATGCATAACAAACAACGTTTAAGCTACTTTACGCTCGAAAATGCCAAAATTCATTCAAAACCGTTAAAAAACGCAACTTGACCCTTAATTTCAAGCATATGACAACTATTATCAATTCTAACAACTTCAACACATTTATATATACCAAATAGTGGTGTGTGCCAAGTTTCATTCATAACAAACAACGTTTAAGCTACTTTACGCCCGAAAATGCCAAAATTCATTCAAAACCGTTAAAAAACGCAACTTGACCCTTAATTTCAAGCATATGACAACTATTATCAATTCTAACAACTTCAACACATTTATATATACCAAATAGTGGTGCGTGCCAAGTTTCATTCCTAACAAACAACATTTAAGCTACTTTACGTCCGAAAATGCCAAAATTCATTCAAAACCGTTAAAAAACGCAACTTGACCCTTAATTTCAAGCATATGACAACTATTATCAATTCTAACAACTTCAACACATTTATATATACCAAATAGTGGTGTGTGCCAAGTTTCATTCATAACAAACAACATTTAAGCTACTTTACGCCCGAAAATGCCAAAATTCATTCAAAACCGTTAAAAAATGCAACTTGACCCTTAATTTCAAGCATATGAAACCTATTATCAATTCTAACAACTTCAACACATTTATATATACCAAGTAGTGGTGTGTGCCAAGTTTCATTCATAACAAACAACGTTTAAGCTACTTTACGCCCGAAAATGACAAAATTCATTCAAAACCGTTAAAAAACGCAACTTGACCCTTAATTTCAAGCATATGACAACTATTATCAATTCTAACAACTTCAACACATTTATATATACCAAATAGTGGTGTGTGCCAAGTTTCATTCATAACAAACAACGTTTAAGCTACTTTACGCCCGAAAATGCCAAAATTCATTCAAAACCGTTAAAAAACGCAACTTGACCCCCTTGCACTTGCCCTGTTTTACCAAATACAGTTTCAACCCCCTTAACTTGTTCGTAAACCTCATAACCGGACAACGGTCAACGAGCTACACGGTCCTCAACCTCCCCGTTGAACATCTTCTTCTTCTTACGGTATTGGTGATCTCGTGGGAGGAACTTTCGATGATTCATGAATACATGTTTGCACTTAGGAATCCACGTGGATTCCATGTCATCGATACATATTGGCACGCTTTCTTCCCTTTGTTCTTATACCATGATAAGTTTCCATAAGCCGGAAAATCGTTAACGGTGCATAAAAGCATTGCACGCAAGGTGAACTCCTCATTAGCATATGCATCATACACGGAAACTCCTTCATCCCACATCTTTCTCAAATCCTCAACAAGAGGTGCAAGATATACATCTATGTTGTTACCAGGTTGCTTAGGACCCGAGATAAGAAGCGAAAGCATAATGTACTTATGCTTCATACACAACCAAGGTGGCAAATTATAAATAACTAAAAGTACCGGCCAAGTACTATGTTGAGAACTAAGATTGCCAAATGGGTTCATTCCATCCGTGCACAGTCCGAGCCTTAAATTACGAACTTCATCCCCAAAAGTCTTGTGCAACCTATCAATACTCTTCCACTCCGGAGAATCAGATGGATGTGTGAGCAAGTGATCTTTCTTCACCCTATTTGCATGCCACCTCAAATTTAACGCATCTTTCTTTATAGAAAACAAGCGCTTGAATCTTGGTATTATTGGAAGATACCACAATACCTTAGCCGGGGGCCCTTTAGCATCTCGAGCCCCTTTACGCTTGTAACGCGATAACCCACACCTAGGACACTCTTCTAAGTTCTCGTTTTCATTCCGATACAATACACAATCATTCGGACACGCATGAATCTTCTAGTACTCTAACCCGAAAGGACACATTAGCTTTTTGGCATAGTATGTCGACTTTGGAAGTTCATTTCCAAGCATCTCACCTAACGCTTCTAATAACATTGTGAAACTAGTGTCACTCCAATTGAATTTTGACTTAATGTTGAAAATCGTCAAAACTGCTGTAAACTTGGTGAACTTTGTACATCCAGGATACAAAGGCTTTTGAGAAGCCTCTGTCAACAAGTCAAATACACGAGGACGTTTTCCTAACTCATCCTCGACTCCCTCCATCATCTCATCAACACGATCCACATCCTCATCAACATTCTCTTCATCCACTACATCCTCATTAACATCGGCCACATTATTGACATCCTCAAATTTAACGGATCTTTCTTTATAGAAAACAAGCGCTTGAATCTTGGTATTATTGGAAGATACCACAATACCTTAGCCGGGGGCCCTTTAGCATCTCGAGCCCCTTTACGCTTGTAACGCGATAACCCACACCTAGGACACTCTTCTAAGTTCTCGTTTTCATTCCGATACAATACACAATCATTCGGACACGCATGAATCTTCTGGTACTCTAACCCGAAAGGACACATTAGCTTTTTGGCATAGTATGTCGACTTTGGAAGTTCATTTCCCTCGGGAAGCATCTCACCTAACGCTTCTAATAACATTGTGAAACTAGTGTCACTCCAATTGAACTTTGACTTAATGTTGAAAATCGTCAAAACTGCTGTAAGCTTGGTGAACTTTGTACATCCAGGATACAAAGGCTTTTGAGAAGCCTCTGTCAACAAGTCAAATACACGAGGACGTTTTCCTAACTCATCCTCGACTCCCTCCATCATCTCATCAACACGATCCACATCCTCATCAACATTCTCTTCATCCACTACATCCTCATTAACATCGGCCACATTATTGACATCCTCAACAACCCTATTTTCCTTGTAAACTCCCTCCTCACCATGCCAAACCCAAACATGATATTGAGGCCTAAACCCACGTCGGAGTATGTGCTCCCTAAGCATATAAACACTATCTACCTTTGATACATTGCCACAATTGACACATGGGCAATAAAAACCAACTCCCCCCGTCCTAATTTGATGTTCAACCGCAACACTACAAAATTCTAACACGCCATCAATAAATTCCGACGATTCAATGCTTCCATACATACAAGAACGATCTTTTGTCATCCTAAGTGTGGTTATTTAATTCAAAACAAAATTAATAACAACTTTTTAACATATGTACTCAACGAACCTTAATTAACCACAAAATTTTCATATAACCCTAATTTACAATAATTAACCTACATAATTTATAACTTGTTCAAAAAATATGTATTATATTCTAATAGCAACATTTATTAACCTTTATAATATTACAACATTCCTTAAGCCTTAATTAAACTTTATATTCTTTAAATAGTTCCAAATTTCCTTTATTCTAATAACCAAAAATACACATAAATTAAAATAATTAGCAATCTAATAATATAAACTTAGGCAAATGTAATTCTAGCAACTACATCCAAATATAAAGTCACATTTAAAATCACATTCGTAAATAAATTACATTCATAAATAAAACAACATCATTTAACACTACTAATTTGAAAAAAAAAATTGGTATCAAAAGACTTACCTTGGGTATATACGAAAAATAGTGACTTTGTGACCTACAATTACATAAGAAAAAAAAAAAACAAAATTAGAATTACAAGCATTATTAATTTTCGAATAAAAAAGCAAAAAAAAATGAAAAACACCAAAACCACCATGAATGGTCAATACCTTGAGAAGAATCGTGGTTTTTTTTGAACTTTGTGGGAGGGTTTTTCAGAAATTATGTTGTGACCTACAATTACATAAGAAAAAAACAAAATTAGAATTACAAACATATTTATTTCGAATAAAAAAGCAAAAAAAAACTTACTGTAATGAATTTTCGTTTGAGCAAGAACAAGAAGAAGCAAGAAGCAAGAAGAACAATAATAACAAGAATTTCGTGGGTTTGCAGTGTACAAGGGCTGAATTGGAATTGGAGTGTAGCAGCAGCAAGAATTTCATGGGTTTGATGAATTTTCGAAGCACCAACAGCAAGAACGTACTGTAATGAGTTTTCGAAGCACCAGCAGCAAGAATTTCGTGTGTTTGATGAATTTTCGAAGCACCAGCAGCAAGAATTTCGAAGAGAAGCAAGCAGAATTTCGAAGAGAAGCAGAAAGAATTTCGTGGGTTTGGAATTCGAAGGGTTTGGAGTACTGTAATGAAACAGAAGCAAGAGGTGAACGTTATATTTAATTTTCCCGGTTTTCAGTTTAATTTTTTACAAAGAAGACAAGGGCTGCGGACACCAACATAAACCGCAACCCCTTAGCTTAATTTTTTTTTAATTTTATCTTTATTAATTTGGTATAAATAAGGGCTGCGGACATGCATATAAACCGCAGCCCCTTTGCTTCAATTTTTTTTTTATTTTCTTTATTTAATTAGGAATAAGTAAGGGCTGCGGGCATCCATAAAACCGCAGCCCCTTTAGTATTTTTTTTTTTGATGAATTTTCTAAGGGGTTAAGGGCTGCGGTCAATGCCAAAAACCGCAGCCCCTTAGTAATTTTTTTTTCCACCTTTTTTATTACTCATATGGGCTGCGTTTTTCTAACAACCGCAGCCAATAAGCAGCAGCCAATAGCTTTTTTTCTACTAGTGAGGGTCCGGGGAAGGAAGGTCAACGGAGTCTCATACCCATAAGGAGAGGGCGTTCATAAGAGTCCTTCGACTCTAGATGAGTCTTCAAGGATAGAACCTACAAATATCCGAAAACCTGCATCTTACACCCACGTTAGCCAAGCATAGGGATCATTTAAAAATTTAAATACGATACAGGTAAAAGAGACAGTGAATAGCGATGATGAAAGACACAGAACAGTAACAAACAAGTCTAGTAATCTAGGACGTGAATAAGGCGCCGCCATGTGGCTCTATCCCTGGTCAGGTCCTTAAAGAGGTGTAGTTCGAGCAGGTCGCTATTAATATAATCCTCCCACGTCCTCTTAGGTCTTCCCCGGCTTCTCTTGCCCTCCACTATGATGCGTTCAACCCTTTTAACTGGGGCGTCATGGGTGCTTCTCTGCACATGCCCAAACCATCTGAGCCTGTTCTCCCGCATCTTTGCAGAGAGAGGTGCAACCCCTAACTTCTCCCTAAACTCCTGATTTTTAATCCTGTCCATTCTTGTCTTACCTCACATCCATTTCAGCATGCACATCTCTGTTACATCCATTCTCTGCTCGAAAGCCTTCTTTACAGGTCGACACTCTGTTCCGTACAACAAAGCCGGCCTAATCGCAACGCGATAGAATTTCCCTTTTACTCTACTAGGAAATCTTTTATCACAAAGCACCCCAGTCACTGCTCTCCACTTGAGCCAACCTGTCTGTATACGTTTAGTAACGTCACCCTCAATCTCCCCATTGTTCTGAATTACTGAACCCAGACATTTGAACTTAGACGTGCGTGCAACAGCTTCTCCCCTGATGGACACCTCTGGCTCCTCTATCGATTTTTTCCCACTAAAGTTACATTGCATGTATTCAGTCTTCGAGCGACTTATGCGCATCCCTTTACCCTCCAAGGCTTCCCTCCATTCTTCCAATTTGCTATTAGCCTCCTCCTTAGTTTCTGTGACCAAGACTATATTATCGGCGAAAAGCATGCACCATGGTACGGTTTCCCAGATAGATTTTGAAATTTCATCCATAATCACCGCAAAGATGAAAGGACTAAGTGCTGATCCCTGATGTAGGCCCACTCTAATACTGAAAGACTCTATTAGCCCCACCGGTGTCTGAATGTTGGTCAAAACTCCATCATACATGTCCTGTATTACCTCAATGTATCTTGATGAAATACCTCTTTTCTTGAGGCTATCCCAAACGATGGTTCGTGGTATGCTATCATATGCTTTCTCCAGGTCGATGAACACGAGATGCAAATCATTCTTTCGCTCCCGATACTTTTCCATCAGTCTCCTCAAAATATGAATCGCCTCAGTAGTTGATCTCCCCGGCATGAAACCAAATTGATTCTCCCTAATCACCGTCTCTCGTTTAACTCTTTTCTCAATAACTCTTTCCCACAGTTTCATAGTGTGGCTTAGGATTTTGATACCCCTATAGTTCTCGCATTCTTGTGCATCACCCTTTTTCTTGAACAAAGGGATAATTGTGCTAATCCTCTACTCCTTCGGCATCCTACTAGATCTCAGGATAGCATTAAAGAGATTAGTAAGCCATTGAATGTCCTCCTCTCCTAAGCCCCTCTACACTTCAATCGGGATATTATCCGGTCCAACTGCCTTTAATGTCCCCATTTTTTTGAGGGCTTCACTTACTTCACCCTTGGTTATGTCACCAAATGACCCACAAACCTGTGTTCTTTGTGTGTTCGAAGTCTGTCGACTTTCCTCTGTAGGACCTCTTGACATATTTAGTAGCTGGGAGAAATACTGTTGCGATCTTAATTTGATGTCCTCTTGTCTAATGAGAACCCGTCCAATCTCATCCTTGATATACTTCACTGCCCCTAAGTCTTCCCACTGCCTAGCTCTAGCTCGTATGATGTATGACTTTGTTAAAATTTCTAACATATTTGTATAAATAAAAGAGTAAAAAATTTACGGCTTTTTGTTTTAACCATCTCAATGTATCCCTACACTTATTTAATAAAAATAAATAAAGATATTGTAAAAAAACTTGAAAAAAATATATACTTTTTATGACTTTTTAATGCATTAAATGATGTGATCTAAAAAGTCAAAAATCAATCAATATGGATAATATTATAGTCTTAGACACTAATAAAGTCAAAAATATTAACAGTAGTCATTATAACAATGATATCATCATTAAGTTTAGGAGGGATATTTTTTATTGAGAGATTGACACATAAGTAATTTTGAAAAGTGATGACATCGGCAGTATTTTGTTTTAGTAATAGTTATAAATTATAGATTTTTAGAAATTCCTTTATGTTGTGCTTGTAGGTGCGAAATATTTGTATAAACACATACATTAAATTAATCAACTATAATTTGTAATTAGTTGATGACACCACAAACAATACTATGACCCATGGTTGTTAAAATCGCGATTCTAATCTACGATTCTACGATTTTACGATCCAAAAACAATCGAGCGATTTGAATCGCAGTTAGAATCTTAAAGTTGTAGAATCTTACGATTCTAGTTGGAATAAAATTTTTAGAGGTAGAATCATAACACGATTCTACGATTCTACGATTTAACGATCCGATTCTACTAATATAGTATGAATAATTTTTAATTTTTCTTATGTACCATATTTTACTAATCTATTTCACATATACACATAAATTTCAATTTTTCCATCATGAAAAACTTTTTAAAAACAAATTTCTTAATCAGTATGTAGATTTAAACTAATTATTGAAATTTTTTTGTTATATTCTTAAAAATAAAGTCAAAGAAACTTTAATTCATAAATTTAAATACTTTTGAATTAGATAATAATGATAAGAAACTAGATCTTTTATTATTTTTAAATTTATTTGTACAATCGTACGATTCTACGATTCGATTCTACCGATTCGATTCTACCTCTCCTAACGATTCTAAGTAGAATCACGATTTTAACAACTTTGCTATGACCAAATATCATAATTTTTTTAAAAATAACATATTGCTAGCTAGATATTTCGAGATGTAGTTATTCAAAGGGAGGAAGCAGTGTTGAATCAAAAGGGTCCCAATTGAACGACTCCGCTCTCTTGATTTCATTATTCATAGGTTTTGGATATACTTTCGGTGTTAATTTCTTTTTACCTAGTTTAAAATGGATAAAATTTTGTGAAAATATAAACGGAGTTGGAAAATTTAAAAAAAAAATAAATAGGAGATATAAATAAAAAATTAGTATTATTAATTTTGGATGTGATTATAAAAGGAGACTTAGACCATTGCCAAAAGAGAACAAGGTACAAAATCTATGCGAAAAATTAAATTAAAAAGTGGTGCAAAATAAAAGAAAATCTTGAGAGTATTTAATAATTATTTATTTGAAAGAATTGAATAATGATTTTGATACTTCTTTCGATCTGCTTTTGTTGCTACATTTGCATGGACACGAGAAGTAAGTAAAAGTGGGTACAACATATAAAGTACAATTATATCCTTCACTTTTTCTTAATTGAAGAGGGAAAAAAGTTAATGGGGTATAGAGTAGGATAAAAGTATAGATAAAATAATTATTACTAAAAATAGAAATGTAGTAAGTAATATAAAATTGTTAAAAATAGAAAATGTAGCAAGTATTATGAAACGGATGAAGTATTTTTTTAAGGAGTAGTTGATGAAATGTGATTGTGAGAGGTTTTGATGTAAGTCTCCCATCCAATCCGGTCACCAACTCCATTATGAACGCGTTGAATCCACACTTAATGCATGACTCAAAGCCACATATAACAATTTGACTTACTACTTCTTACCGGTGAATTTTCTATTTTTTTACTAATAAATTTGATAGAAAAAAAAATACTTCTATATAAACACGAAAAAATTAAAAGAAAGTTAAGGAAAAAATATTAAGGATTACAACTAATAAATTTATTTATATAAAGTAATTGGAAAATATGTGAAAATTATAAAAAAAATATAAAAATGTTAAAATAAAGTTAATAGAAGATATGTGAGGACTCAAATTATTAGTAAAATATTAAAATGAGGACGAATGAAATTACCTTTTTGTCCAAAATTTGTGATATAAATAATTTTTTTATAAGTACAAGAAATAGAACACACAAACATAGAAATAGGATTTTCCTTAAGGAACGGATGGAGTATATGACATGTAATTTAATAAATAGAAGTTTGTTACACCTATTATGTAAAGCACTCATTTTATAAGACCATTTTATAAGACCATAATTAACCATTTATAGAGAGAGTTCATTTCTTTTATTTTGCATAGAGCCCAAAAAATATCAAAAGCAACACTAACTACTTTCTCCGTTGCAATTTACTTGCAACGTTTGCTGTTTCACGCAGGTTTATGCACTAATTTAATCCTTAATATCTCTAATTATATACAATAAAAATTATAAAAATTTGATATTAATAATCTTTGCAATGACACGAATTATCAAACAAATTCCACTTGACTATGTTTTATATTAGGCCGTGACAATTCGTCACATAATCTCACCGTGGCCCACTCGTGGGGTCACGGGAAACCCGTGGGCTCGGGCCCACAAACCCACAGGTCAAGAGCGTTGACTTGCACATATACTCGATGAGGTTTATTGTTTCCCAAAACCATATGGCTATGGGAAGATTAGTTCACCCACTATATATGCAAGTCAACAACCCACTATTTTATCGATGTGGGATCTTGTCTCACATGTGAAGTATTTTCAACATTTTAACCTATAAATTAAAAACAAATCATAAATTAATAGTGATGAATAAATAATATCATTTTCACAATGTTGCGACTAATTTGAAATGAAGGAAGTATTTAATTGAGAATACCATGAAATATGAACCGTCAACAATGGAAAAATGGATGGTTGGAATAGTATTGCATGCATAGGATTTAACCTACAAATATTTAACGTAGAGGAAATGTCCTATGACGCTAATTAAAAAAAAGTAATGGAATTTGTCAAAAACGTAAAGGAGATCACCTTATTATCCTCCATTTAAGATAATGAATGAATGAATTGAATGAAGTATATGTAATATGTTGCCCTCACGTTTCTGAGTAGTTAATGTATATTGCGGCACATAAATCCAAGCAAAGGGGTCTTTGAGGGTGTGCGAGGTGATCGACCGTACAGGGCCCCTCTTTCTCCGGTATATGAAAAAGTTAATCAAAAAAAGAAATATGTTAAATTTATTAATAAAATAAATATATTTACTATAATTAAGGTGCAAAATATTAATTTTGCACAGGGCCCCCAAATTGTTCAAGACGGCTCTGAATCCAAGTAAGGACAAAGACTTCAAACCATATTAGATTTATAATAAACATATATTGCATGTCTCGTGTTCATTTGGGTGAACGGGTCGGTTTCGACCGGATGTCATTCTGTTCGATTGTATTTTGGATCGGTTAATTTTCGGATTCGCGGTACGTTGGGTCGCACTTAGGTCGGTTAGTTAGTTATCATCGGTTGTTCGAGCTATTAGATTGGCATCGGTTCAGTGTCGAGTGTCAATCAGTCTCGAGTTGTCATCGGTTAAAAATTGATTTTGGTTTTACCGAGTACAGATCGGGTTCGGGTATTTTTTAAGTAGAATTTGGCTACGAATTACTAATTACTATATATCAATCGAGTCGATATCAGATAATGTTGTTATTTATTTTTTAATTGATGATATTACAAATCAATTAGTGGTCATTATTACTTTTTTACTTTTACTTGTTTAATCATAAATTAAAATTATAAAGTTCTATTAATTTTCATCGAATTCGATTAAAAATAGTTAAATAAACATTGACCATTGATTATAAAATCTATATGAAAATATGTATTTATAAAGTTTAATCTATTAAAATATCTATCACTTTATTAAAATATCGATTAAAACTTTGTTCGGGTTTAATCCGTTTTAGCCGAATCGAGTTCCGTTTCAAGCATGATTCGAGTCGGGTATGACTCGAGCCAGTCATTATTAGGTTCGGGTAATCTCGATTAACGGTTATGTGTCGGTAAGAAAAATCGGCATCGGGTTCAGCTTTCCCATTTTCGGTTGTCAATCGGTTCGTTTACAACTTCGGATCGAGTAATGTCAGTTCGATAAAGATAAAAAAAAAAAAAAGAAACACAATTTCGAGTCGGTTTACTTTCGGTTTCGGTTCGACTTTTCGGGTCGGGTCACTTTTGAACAACTCTACATGTCTCCATGTTATAATGAGATGATGTATTATTGATACACTAAAAAAATCACTCCTCATGATGAGATGATGTATTATTGAAACAATAAGGAAATTCGAACAAACAATAAGCAAATGACACAAGAAATTTAACGTGGGTCACTATATCAATGTGATAGTTACGTCTACCCACATCGAGATCGAACAATTTCACTATGAATGCAAAGATTACAAGATGAATCAAAATCGATCACACTATATAGTGGCTCTCTTGTGATCACTCTAATTAGTGTGAATTATTCTTAACCTAATTATTGGAGACTATTTATATTAATCACCAAAAGAAAAGAAATTAAGGTTTAATTAACAAAAGTAATCGCCCACAAAGCAATAGAAAACGACTCTCATGCAAATCTCAACCGCATTCGAGTCGGTTGCCTTCAAGACCCCCACAACCGTCGAGTTGACTTCGTATACTAGACAAATCACAATTTTTGGCAGTAGCTATCGTCGAGTCGACGGTCCTCCACTTGCCATGGAAGCCAACAGGGCCGGCCTAGTGAGGGGGCGAAGTGGGCCTGCGCCCAGGGCCCACTCCCAAAAGTTAGAAAACCCCTTAAAATAGAGGCCCCATATTTGCTATAAAGATTACAATAAAACTAAAAAAAATACATGAAATTCATAAAAAAATACATGCGGTTAAGATTTGGATATATTTTCTTTATTGTCACAATTCAATGAATTACATGTATTCTCTTTTAAAAATTAAAAGAGGATTATAGTTTATAATTTTGTGTTATCTTAGTAATATTGTGTTAATTTTGTTAAAATTTTTTGAAGTTATAAGTCTCCATTGATGTCATATCATTACAATTTGAGTAACAGTAATAGTTTTAAGCGGAGTCTCTAATATAATTGTTTAATTTATTGAGAATTAATAAGATGATGCGTTGAAGATATTAAAAAATTACTTAAAATCGTCAATTTCACAAGAACGCTTGAATGGTTTTGCTATGTTGTGCATTGAGAAAAATATGACTAAGTCTCTTGATTTCGACACAGTTATTAGTGATTTTTTGCATCAAAAAATGCTCGTAGGAATATTTTTATCTGATTTTATATTATATATTCTATATTAATTCATATACATTTTCCTTTCGTGACATTAAATTTTTAATATATAATTAGGGCCCCACAAAATATATTTCGCCCCGGGCCCTCGAAAACTCAGGGCCGGTCCTGGAAGCCAACTAGGTTTTATTCTCTGGAAAATTGCTTCACCTCATCCCTTTCTGAAGATTATAATAATGCGGAATTAAGAAAGATATGTTAAGAATACTTGGTTTGTATTACTGAATAATGAGAAAACAACCCTATAAATAAATGTGTTATGATCTAAGGTAACAAAATAAACTAGGATTTAAAATAATAACAGCCTAATATCCTAATTATGGTAGCTAAATAACAGAGAATAATTACAGTATAAACATATATTCCAACACCCCCCCCCCCCTCAAGTTAGGTAGTGGGATTCCCGATGCCTAACTTGGATAAAGTAGTCTCAAAGACTTCTGCTACAACTGCTTTGGTAAGAATGTTTGCTAACTGATCTTCATATTTCAAATGAGGAATCCGAATGACTTTGTTTTCTAGCTTCTCCTTTATGAAATGCCTATCAATCTCCACGTGCTTAGTTCGATCATGTTGGACTGGATTCCCTGAAATGTCAATTGCTGCTTTATTGTCACAATACAGGGCTCATACTTCTACTAGTGGAAAATTGATCTCACATAAAAGTTTCTTAAGCCATAGAACTTCAGCTTTCCCTTTAGCTACTCCTTTGAACTCTACTTCTGCACTTGAAAGCGCAACCACTTTCGGTTTCTTACTCCTCCAAGTGACTAAGTTACCCCCAATAAGAGTAAAGTATCCTGATGTAGACTTTCTACTGTCTTGATCTCCTGCCTAATCAGCGTCAGTATATGCTACAAGATCAAGATGGCCATTTTTCCCAAAGAATACTCCTCTCTCAATTGTTTCCTTCAAATATCTTAGGATCCTGAAGACTGCTTCCATATGTGGGATTTTAGGTGAATGCATGAAACGACTCACAACCCCTACTAAGTATGCAATGTCTGGTCTAGTATGAGAGAGATAGATGAGTTAACCTACCAACTTCTAATACTGTTCTCTGTCAGCCAATTTTCCTTCAGGCAAAGTTTGAATTCAGTGTTTCGTAACCATGGAGGTAGCAGCAGGTTTGCAATCTAACATCCCTACCTAAGCCAGTAGGTCCAAGATGTACTTCTTTTGATTAATGAAGATTCCCTTTTTCAATTTGAGTACCTCTATGCCAAGGAAGTACTTTAAGTTTTCCAAATCCTTCATCTCGAACTCTCTAAAAAGTTTCTCCTTCAGATCTCTGATTTCTTCTTCATTATTCCCTATTATAACCATATCATCCACGTAAATGATCAAACATGTAATCCGATTGTTTCCTTTCTTCAAGAACAAAGTATGATCTGAGTTACTCTATTTATACCCAAATGTTCTCATCACCGCAGTAAATCTCTCAAACCAAGCTCTTAGAGACTGCTTTAGACCATATAGAGCCCTCTTTAGCTTGCATCCCTTTCCTTGAGCGAACTCATCTGAGAACCCTGGTGGAGCGCGCATATAGACTTCTTCTTCGATCTCACCATGAAGGAACGCATTTTTCCCGTCAAACTGATACAACGACCAATCTTTATTTCGCCACTTTGTGTTTTGGAGAGCTTCATTAGTATTTTGAGGTAAGGAGCTGTAATAGAGACTAGACTGCAAAGCCTTTGCTGTTTGGGCTAGATTGTTCCCTTCTCCTCGATTGATGGGGTATCGAGACCTTTCTAATTCAAACTCCGAATCATACCTCTTTGGATAGACACATCTTTGCCTCCTTGGACGTAACTCATACCTGCATGCAAACTCAGTAGTACCAGGAAAACCATCATCATCAGTAATAACAGGTTCAGATTCAGTAAATACCTTCTGAGGTTCAGGCAATACCTCTACCTCTACTTCCCGTGATGCATCAGACGAGGTGGAAGTGATCTGAGGTTGAAGAAGCACTATTTTTTAGTAGCAATATCTGTGGGATTACCTACTATTGCTCTTGGGGGTCTATATCATCAGAAACAGAGTATGTAAGCCAGGTCAAGTCATCACTAGTAGTCTCCCCTTGAGAACGGTGCTGGGGATAGAAATATGAGGACTCAAAGAAGTCACAATCTAGAGTAGTGTATAGTTTTTTATGAACAGGATCAAAGCAGCGATACCCTTTCTGATTAACACCATACCCCCACAAAGATACATTTGATGGCCCGAGGTTTGAGTTTGTGTCTGGTAGGTTTAGGAAGATGGACATAAACAACACACCCAAATATGCGGGGAGGTAGAGAATGATGAGATGGGATGGTGACATAGGTTGGAAGGGTTTCCAGAGGGGTTTTGTATTTTAGGGATTTAGAGGGAAGTCTGTTAGTAAGGTAAGTGGCAGATGCAATAGCTTCGGGCCAGAAGGAAGGCGGAACATGGGCTTCAAACATAAGAGCACGACTTATTTCAAGAAGTGTTCGATTTTTTCTTTCAGCTATCCCATTTTGTTGTGGTGTATGAGGGCATGAGGTTTGATGAATAAGGCCATGAGTGGTAAAGAATTGGGTCATTTGGTGGTTTAGGTATTCCTTCCCATTGTCAAATCTAAATATTTTGGGTGTTGCTTTGAATTAAGTGACAATCATATTATAGAACTTAAACAAAAGGATCAACTTCAGATTTATGTTTCAAGAAATAAACCCAACACATTCTAGTATAATCATCAATAAAAGAAACAAATAACAAAAACTCTATTTATTCAACTCAGGAACAGGACCCCACACATCAGAATGTTTCAAAATAAAAGGTTCGCTGCTATGACTACTACTCGGAAAATGATAATGTTTATGGCTATTGGCAAGAACACAAGCCTCACAGTCCAAGGTTACATTATAACTACTAAGTGATGGAAAAAGACGTTTTAGGTACCCTAATGATGGATGTACTAGACGTCGATGCCAAGTCCATAACTGATAATTTAAAGACCCATGAGCAAGCAAAGCGTGACCCTTTAGAATCGCCTCATCCACATAGTACAGTCCATCTCGTTCAGTACCACGCCCAATAATCATCCTCGTCCGAGCATCCTTCACAATACGAATAGAAGACGACATGAGAACAATACAATTTAACTCTCAAGTCAATTGACTAATATACAATAGTTTATGAGAGAGACTCAGAATTAAGAGATGATTTTTCAAATTTAAAGATGGAGAAATAGTAACGGGCCCAGATTGATCCACTTCCACACACTCCCCATTTGCGGTTTGGATGTAGGTACGGGTTTTTTGGTTAATCGATAAAAGATCTTGAGGGTCGAATGTCATTGTATCCGTGGCCCCGCAATCAAATATCCATTGTGATGAAGGTTAGGGTTTTCACATAAGCCCAAAATGGTGAGTAATATTAGGCCGTGGGTTGTGGGGTTATTTGTTGATTTTTGTGGGTTAATGCTTGTGGGCCGTGGGTAAGTGGCGTAGGTAGGGTTAGGGTTTTTAAGAGAGGGAAGGGTGTGGGTATTTAAAGAAGAATAAGGAAATTTTTTTATTTCATCCTTTCCCCTCTCTCTCCTCTGGGCCGGTTCCATGTCCTTCTTGTTCACCTATTTCGCCATTTTTATGAGATTGAATTTCAGAGGTGTGGTTTGGCATGTGCTCAGAGTGAGTGACGCTGGTGGCTAAATTAGCCTTGTCGCCAATCCGGTGGGCCTTCATGGTGGCTTTCCTCTACCGGCGTTCTTCCCACCACTTCGAGAAGCCGATCAATTTAAAGCATTCGGCCTTTGTGTGTCGACTTCCTCCATAGTGACTACATTTCAGGTGAGATTTATCTTCCACTTCTCGCCGTGATGACGGAATATCCGACCGGTGCTTGACGGCCAAACCACTCCCAATTTCTGAGGGATTTTTTCCCGATGATGAAGTGTGGATCATTATTCCATGCCTTGAGATCTCGCGTCCTATAGTGGCGTAAGCCATTTCTACGGTGGGGAGTGGGTCTTGATTTAGTAAGTCTCTTTTTTTTGCCAAAAGACTCACTAATTCCGGCTAGAAATTGAAAGAGTCAGTGTTTTTGGATGAATGTGTTGAATAAAGTAATGTCCTCTGAATGTATCATTGGGTTCGGCCCGGTCTATCTCCTTCCATATTGTGGTTAGATCTCCATAATAAATCAAAGAATTGTAACTCGTCTCTCCCGCTGCTTAGCAAAATTTGAATCCCCTTCCATAGATCTCTTGCTATCATGTAGTTAAGAAACTGATTAACGAGATCAGTTTCGATGTTTGAAATTATCCATGACAGAACGATGGAGTCCCTCTGTTTCCAAGCCTTGTAATTTGGGTCGGTGGTGCTAGGGGGTCATCGATGATGTGACTGAGACGCCCCCTGCAGTCAAGAGCAATGTGCATCATTTTACACCAAGTGGTGTAATTTTTATAGTTTAATTTTTCGGCCACTATAAGGTCAGGTAAGATGGTTTCTGTTGGTGTGTTTCGTTTATGAAGCTGCTGGAATATTTTGAACATATGTTCCATTTGTTCCATGGTTATGATCTGTTTGTTTGATTCGGTTTCTTACATATTATAGGTAAGGTTAAAAGGTAAATGATGATGCCGAAAGTGTCGCCGGTCCCGGAACACACCTTACGGCTCTGATACCATGAAGATTATAATAATGCGGAATTAAGAAAGATAGGTTAAGAATACTTTGTTTGTATTACTGAATAATGAGAAAACAACCTTATAAATACATGTGTTATAATCTAACTAAGGTAACAAAATAAACTAGGAAATAAAAAAAAATCAGCCTAATCTCCTAATTATGGTAGCTAAATAACAGAGTATAATTATTGTATAAACATATATTCCAACACTTTCTGACAACTCGCCTTCAACCTTGGGCCACACCGCATCGAGTCGGCGTTTGCTAGTGTTCATCATCATCAACAATGGTGTTCGAGTCACCATTATCCCAACAAAATACAAATTAAGAGTAAGAGATGAATAGTGACCATAAAGCAAATGGGACACTTGTGATAAATATGAGGAAATATTAGATTGATACACTATAATGGCATTTAGCGATAGACTAGCAACTGCAACAATTTTTAGCAACATTGCTTTGTCGCTAGAATGAAATTCCCCGCACTATTCGTCTTGGAATCATACTAGGAAAATTCCTTCGCCTGCATTCAAAAGTCGTTACTTTTTAGTGCGACGAACTAGTCCGTCACAACTCGACCTGTAATAACGCCTGAAATCGAACTGCATCCGACTCGTTGGTTGACCCGAGGTACAATGACCGATAACCGATCAAAATTCAACTCGATGTTGACCCATAACCCTAGATGTACCCGATTATTTTAGAACAACCCACACCCGAGATTGACCCGACGATGTGGTTAATTGAACTCGATTAGCACCCAACCTGTTACAACTCAAACATGTCTTTAACCCGATAAGTACTCGACATAATCCCACCCAAAATGACCCATAATCAACAACTTGAGACTAACCCGACTATGTGATTAAGCGATATAATTTGATTTAATCGTATCAAGTGTAACTCAGCTAATACTAAGTTTGATTGAATTGAATCAAGTTTATTTTAGCTAAAATTAAACAACAAATGCAGGCCCACAATCAAATCTCGTCGACTTTATCTTAGGCTAAACCAAATTTGTCTAGTAACTGACTACTTAATTAACCAACTATGGTATTCAAAAAAAAAAAAATTAACCAACTACAACTCTTCATTATCCAATCACAAACGATTTAAACATAAATAAAGTGTATAATAATTAATAAACATAAAACTCAATTGAATCGGACTTTAATCGACCCGTATCTGGAGAGTAACTGAATTCACAACTCAAAAATGATATAATCGATCAAAAATCAACCCGAATCAAAATAATCTGAATTAATTTTTTTACTTATTTATTTGTATATTTATTTATTTATTTATTTTTATGTATTTACTTGTTTTTTAATATTATTATTGTTTTTTTATTTTTATTTATTTTTACTTTTAAATTTTATCTATATGCATTTTTTTTATCTTTTGAGTTGGGGAACTCTTTTGGCCACGCTCTCCTTTATGAGTATAAGTTGCCGCGCGCTGTCATTCCCTCCCTAGAGAATGGGACACTAGTAGAATTAAGGTCATTTGCTACTATACAAATGAGTTTATTTGCTGCTCAATTTTGAATTGCGACAAATGGAGGGGCAGCAAATAATCAAAAGCTTTTTGCTGTTAGTTAAAGAATCACATCAAATAAAAACTATTATGTGCGAAAAGAATCAAAGAAAATTGAAGGATAATTAGCAGTGTAAGGTTTTTCACTCGATAGAAAAAAGAAGCTTGAAGTAGATGACTTGTATTATAGCTTTTTGCTATTATTCAATAAAAAACAACAATTAGATTTTTTATTTGCTGTTAATTTTAAAAATAGTAGCAAAAAATATTTTTTTGCTATGAAATTGTCAAAACAGTAGCAATAATTACATTATTTGCTATGTTTGAGATTTCAGTAGGAAATAGATAGCAGCAAATTAGGTTTATTCTACTAGTGGGATACACTGAGTATGAAGAGTATGATGATGATAACGTCGACAATTACTCTATAAAAATTAAAAGAAATTTAAAAATTTGTTCAAATCACCATTTCATATTTAATAATGCACCCTCTGAAAATATGTAATACAATTGTGCATATCTCATTACTTTCCGCCAATAAATTCATTTTTTTCCAGTAAACTTAACACTCTATAATGCTGATTTGTTACTTTAATTCTAATAAGGTAGTTATTTTTTCTTGTTACTTTAATTCTAATAAGGTAGTTATTTTTTCCTGTTCAGGTGCACAGATAAAACATAACACTTGTTAGAGTATATATTCTGGAGCCTCAACCATCACCATATATAAGCTTTTGGTTAAGTTGGTTCCTTGACATGGTATCAGAGCCAGGGTGACAAGAGGTCACATGTTCGAATCTCAACCACCCCTCATTTAAAGTGGAATATCAGCGCCAAGTATAAAAAGGGTCTGTGTCGCATCCACACTTCTAGCCCAAAGGGCTCTCGTGTGAGGGGGCGTGTTAGAGTATATAACATATCATGAGGCCTCAACCATCATCTTAAGCTTTTGGTTGAGTTGGTTCCTTGACAACACTATCTCCTCAATTTTAGATTGGTTAAAGTAGTTATTTCTCAAAAGAAATTCTTGCAAAGCAAGTCGGATATCCTACCCGCAACATATATTTTTAAAAAAATTGACCCGCCATTTAAGATGCAGGCCGACAGGTCGTCGGATTGAGTCAAGCAAATAGGGTGTTAAAACACCCCTACTTGCGAGTACAAAAGGGTCCTATTTTCTATATAACAAATCAATATAAACATCAACTAGCTTGTACCATGAATGGATTCGCGTACCATGATCGTATCATATGGTGGTTTGATCATACCAGTGATATTTGAACAATGTGACCATTTTAATTGGAAGATATTCAACCTCAAAAATGCTCTTTAAGTTTCCTTAAAAGTGTGTTTCATTTAGATTGTTATGTTATTGTCAGATTTATGCACATTTCGTCGTTTTCAATAGATTTTTTTAGACGTGTGATATAGTGTAACAAACACCATAGCGACAAACGTTCTTCAATGGCCCTTCGACAACGTGTTTTAATATTTCAGCATTCTCCACATTATTAAGAAACTCATCTATGATGTAATCTTAAAATCTTTTGAAACCAACGTGCAATTTGGTTTTGTACCACATTGTCAATCTAATATAGTTTTAAATGTGGTTCATACTTTTTGATTAAGTACAAAAGTTGATCATAAAATTGATTGACCTCTCTAAAAGGTCCCATAAAACATATGTATGTGCAATGTTGAGATTTGTTTCATCCATGGAATCGAATTGGATGTTTGAATATGGACAGAACAACCGACCTATCGTTAAAAAAGCATCCGTCATCATTACTAGAAAATTCTCTAACTCTATCAAACTTCTAACTCAAAGTAATGCGAGATAAAGTATGATGCTTCTTCCGTAAGATAAGCATTACATATCGAAGCCTCAACATGCGCTTTATTCTTGACATTAAGCTTTAAATATGAAAGATCTCTAACTCTGCAAAGTTTCTTGCTTGTGAAATTCATGACTTTTTCATGCACCTTATCAAAAGCCTGTCTATCTATGTTCCATGCATAGTACAAAAGTTTTAAATGACAAAAATGGTTGAAGTGTGTTTATAATGCAAAAGTTTTTAGGTGAAATTTGATACATGTCTATTCTTTTAGTCATTTTTTAAGTAGAACATCTTTAACCGGGCTAAAATCTCCTTAGTAAAAAACTCCGTCGTCATTAAAACCATAAGAAGTATGCTTAAAAAAATCTAAACACTTAAAATCAACATGAATAACCAAAATGAGTAATATAGTATAAATCTTCAAAATAAGCATGAAATTACTAGCAACAACCATCATAAAGGAGTATAAAATAATATAAAAAATGCAAATAAGTGTACTTATCAATGACCCTTACGTTTAGGTTCAAAGTATAATCTATATTAATACTATATTTCATGATAATATCAATTACTCCCTCCGTTCCTTTATGTTCTTCCACCTTACTATAACGAGTATTTTCAAAAGTTCTTCCACTTTAGAATACATTCTATTTCGGAAAGTTTTCATCTCACTTTTACCCCTTAAAACCCCACTTTTCTTACTCCACACTACTATTTAATTACTTTCTCTCTCATACTTCCAATACAATCATTATTTCACACTACTATTTAATTATTTTTTCTCGCATAATTCCAATCTAATTATTATTTTCCACTACTATATAATTAAAATAATACCCACTACCACCAAAGATTCCTTTTTTTTCTTGAAGATTCCTTCTTTTTTAATAATCGAGAAAAAACCAAAATGAAAGATAAAAAGAAAGGGAGGTAGTATCAATTATTTGATATTTTTATAGAGTCAATATGTGTCGTCCATCATTAATATTTTTCTCACAATTGCATAACATATATGCATTTAATTTAATCCATCTAAATCTGGATACGATTCGTCCCCATCTTGGTCTAAGACTATTTCAAAGGTGAACTTAGTTATAAGTTGTATATTTGATTCCATAACTGCACCATAATTGGATTTTAGATAAGTACAAGATATTCCACCTCGAATAATCAAAATATTAACTTATATTTTTTATTGTTTTAATTTGACTATTTATTTTTACACCCTAATAAATCTTAAAGAGATTATAAAACATAGAAGTATATTCTGACGGTAATCAAATTCCCTAACGTCAAGTTTGGAAACAATAATTTCATTTGGACGTATGGAATTTGCTCAATTTTATTGTTTGGTAACTAAAAAATTTTTAAATTTGGATTTGTATCAATTCCTCCATTGTTTTAAAAGTACTGAAAATTGAAAATTTGAGAATAACTTCCTAAACCTTGTCCTTTTTAAGTTCTTTATTTATGTCATAATTCACTACAACATAATTTGGTTTTAATGGATACAATTATCGACATTTAATTTAAATGTCGCTATTTCTAATTTCTTATAGTGTATATAGAGGATTTAGTGACATTTATTAGACCCTTTAGCAGCATATTAAAAAGTCACACTAAAGCTTTTAGCGACATAGGATCTAGTGACATTTCTCACAAATGCCACTATAAACTATAGTGACAATTACATATGCCACTAAAGACCAAATTAAATGTCGCTAAATCACTTTATGGTGGGAGTTAAAATAAAAATTAATAATTATTACACTAAAAATATGAATTAGTGACATTTTTTATTGCCACTAAATCCAATGTCGCAAAAAGCTAAATTTGTTGTAGTGATTTGAGTACATAATTTAAAATGACATATTGATTCCCAAACACTAACATAACAAGAAACACCATGTAAAAACATGAAGTATCCTTAAAAAAAATTTAAAAAAAAAAAAAAAAAAAAAAAAAAAGAAAAAAAAGCGCAACATGAAGTAGGTTATAGTTGATCCCATAAAAATAGGTTAGAAATGATATTTCAAGTATTGTGATGAAATGGGTTAATATGAAAATCTTAATTGAGTCAATTGTAGGGTCCTCAAGTCTTTAAGACATTTATTATAGAAGAAAAGTTCATACAAAATACAATGGTTTCAAAGTGTTAATAAGATTATGTAAGCATATTTTAGTCAAATTTGATTGCTAAGAAAAAAAAATCCCCGTACATAAAATTAGTCTACTTAAAATATAAATTAATAATTGACTTAATAAAGATTCCGTCAAAAACATATTTTTCTATGTCATATTCAATATTTAAATTTTTATTAATTGTTTAATTTAGTAAACACTCTCTCTTTTCCTCCCCGTGTGTTTTATTTAAATTCACACTCATTAATTAATTTATTTAAACTTTAATAACTTTTTTCTTACATAATTAAAAACTATGCAAATATATCATTAATCTTTATATTGAGAGAAACTAAATAAGATATCACTAAACAAAAGGAGAAAAATCTATACTTTCAAGCACTATTTTTATACTCCCTTTATTATATTTTCTCTGTTTTATATTACTCGCAACATTAAAAAAATAACAGTATTAATTAATACCCCATCTTAAATTTGTGATTACTTTATAATCTATAAGTTAAAACATAGTCGAGTGAGATCTTGTTTGATTAATCTCAATGCAAAGATTATTAATATTAAGTTTTTTAATGTTAAAAATTGAAATAGTGCATTAGACTGCGTGAAAAGTCAAACGTTGCAAATATTTTAAAATGGAATTATTTTAATATAATTAATAACATTTGAATCATAATTAAAAAGTCAAATGTTACAAGTATTTGAATCAGAGGAAGTACATGTTATTGCATCTATTTAAGTTTAAATATCATTAATTATTTTAATATAATTAAAAATTATAAAAAGTTGATATTAATAACATTTGGATAAAATGGAATTTTAAAGCAATCATAATTAACTACTACCTCCTATTCATCTAAAATGTCTCATTTACTTTTGGGACATTATTCATCTATCACACTTAAATTGCATTTTATTATTAATCTATAAATTATAAAACATAATCATGTGGGATTTTATTTGATTCGTTTTGATGTAAAGATTATTAATATCAACTTTTTATAATTTTTAGTTATACATAATTCGATATATTAAGAATCGAATAAGTGCATTGAATAGAGTGCATAAAGTAAATGAGACATTTTAGATGAATAGGAGATAATATATTTTACTCCCTCTGAATCATTTTAGATGTCTCATTTTCTTATTTGACAAATTCATATCAATTGTCCCATTTTCTTTTTTGTCAATCTTTTTTTTACCTAAATACCCCCACACTACTCACAATACCCAACTATCACATTTACAATTAATTTAATCAATTAAAATACTCAACTATCACCTTTTCAATGGACCTCACACCACCCTTAATAACCTTGAAAACCCAAATGGAACATCTAAAATGATTCGAATGGAGTAACTTATAAATTAAAAATAATTAAAAATATAAAATAAATAGGACATTGAAAAGGTATAACAAGGATTAATTAGTTTCAAAAAAATTAGGAATCTCAAAATGAAAAGTGGGACCATCACCACTCAAAATTACCTAACCACCATACCACCTTTCATATCTTCCCTCCTAAAAGAAAGAAATACTCCCTCCGTTCCAGTTTACTTGTCCCATTTCCTTTTTTGGCAATTCCTCATTATTTGTCCCATTTCCTTTTTTGAATATCTTTTTTTACCTAAATACCCTCATTTTTCCAATTCCCAATACTCCACTACCACCTTTACAATTAATTTAATCAATTAAAATACCCAACTACCACCTTTTTCAATGGACCCCACTACTACCTTAAAATCCGTGTTTGGTCAAATGGGACAAGTAAACTGGACCGGAGGGAGTAAAAGTATGAATAATAAGAAGTTGGACCTTTTCTTCCTTCATCTCCCAACTCTTTTCACCTCTTTTTTTGCTCATTCCATCTCACTTACTCTCTCTCTATTCCTTTCCCTCTTTCTCCAACCTTTTGTCATTCTTTAAAAACTCTTATTTTAATAAGCTCATTCTAAAATCAATATAAATTCCATTTCAAAACATTTTCCAAAAAAACAAAATACCCTTTTTTCTCTTCAATTTTCCCATTTTCCACAAGAAATTTTATACCCTCTACACAATTTCCAAAAAAACCCTTTTTTTTTTCTTCTCCATTTTCATATAATTTGCATGAAGAGTTAAATAATTGGTTGATGATCATGATGATGATTAATTGTAGTATTAGTAGTAATAGAAGAAGAAGATCATCAAAAAAGAGCAAGTTTTGGGCAAATTTAATCATATTTATGTTGTTTATTATCAACATTAGCATGTTTTTGGGTAAATGTGAAGGAATAAGAAGCACAAATGAATTTATATTCAATTCAAGACCAAGATATTCAAATTCTGGTCAGTTTTTAGGGTTCTTTCCTAAAAGATTTCCTGTTCATTCTTCTGGTCCTTCAAGAAAGCACAATGATCTTGGTTTACAAAATTGGAGATCTCCTTAAAATGAAAATTTTTCTAAAAAATATATATATAATATACTTCCTCCGTTCCATCATACTTGCTACTGAATGTGACATGTTATGTGGGAAAATGTCACAATCAACGTGGAAAGTATTATTTTTATTTAGGACTATATCTTGTGAAGCTGACATGCATTAATCTCACTTTATTATGAGATTTATTTTTATTTTTTTTTAGAGAGGAAAGGTTCTTTTACTCAAATGGTAGACAAAATGACAATACTTTTTGGTTGGTAGATTGTGGTATTTTGTGGTATTTGTACATACTAATTTAGCTAGTATATATAAATGGAGTATAAAAAAGAAGTATGATTTTTGCTTGAATTGGTTTTTTTTGGGGTTTTAATATATTTATTAATTAAGTTTGTATAATTTTTGTTTATTATTCATTTCAATTTTAATTGCTTAGAAATGTTGTGATGCTATATAACCGAGAAATTGCATGTAAATTCTCTATTCTAATCGATCACATTTCACAAAGGTTGACATTACATGTAACATAAAGATTCTTATTCTTCTACATTTGATTTATATTTCATCGGAGCGTGTAACTAAAAATTAGTATTAATAAAATAGGAAATTTGAGAATTTATTTAAGTTTAACCAAAAGTCTTGCTCAATGGATAGAGCGTCTGCATGAGGTTCGACCTCCACTGGGTGCAGGTATTAATTCGAGGGTTTTTTGCATGTGTGCATCTCTCTTGGGGGAACGGGTATGATATGTTCGCATCTTCAAGGAAAAATAAAACCTCCACCCGGACTTTGTCTTGTGTGGGAAACTGAGAGTTTTCTTTACTTTTTACTTAACAGTTAACATTATTTTTCTTACAAATTAGCAAGTAATATATTACTTTCTATTCTACCCATTAGTCTCATCTAGTTTTTTCACACTTGTCTAAGCAATATTTTAACCCTTAATATTACTAATTGTTCTTAATTTAAAATTATAAAATTGATGTTAATAATTTTAAAATTAAGGCGAATCAAACAATATTCCACATGATTATGTTTTAACTTATAGATTGTGAATAAAATATAAATTAAAAGTGATAAGTGAATAGTAATAAAAAAAATAAATAAGACTGATGGGTAAAATAAGAGGGAGTATAAAATAAATTTAAATGATGTACAGTATAAAAATCCTTAAGTAGCATGGAACGGAGGTTGTATTTTCTATTGTTATTATTATTAATATAATTAATAAAAACGCAATAATAAAATTAATTTTGTACGATATACTACATCTTATTTACCATAAGTGTTTCATTTACTTTTTGGACACTATTTATCTCTTACTTTTTATTTGTATTTTATTATTCATATCAAATTTGCATAATTTTTGGACACTAGTTAAGTGGGATCTTGTTTGATTCATCTCATGCAAGGATGATTCATATCAACTTTTTTGCATACTTTTTAACTATGCACAATTAGAGATATAATGGAATGAATAATTATATTGGATAAAGTGCATAAAGCAAATAGGACATTATTGTAATGAATAGGAGGAAGTATGATTCAGTGATATTAAAATAAATGTCACTAAATTATATTTTTAGTGTAATAATTATTGGTTTTATTTAAATTTCCACTAAAACGATTCATTATCATTTAATTTGCCTTTAATGACATTCGTAATTGTTGCTATAGTCTATAATGACATTTATGAAAAATGTCACTAGATCTTATAAATATTGCAACAAACATTGATATGATTTTCTATTATGATGCTAAAAGTTTTAATAAATATAAATTCACTATATATGGAGAATTAGATATTTAAAATAGTGAAATTTAATTTAATTGTCAATAAATATATCCCACTAAAAATATGTTAATGTTGCGGTGAAACGTGATGATGATTAGCTAATAATTAATTTAATAAAACATTTTAATATTAATTTCGTTTCAATATAAACGCATTACTTTTATGTATATACATTATTAAATCGAACTTGTACTTTGACTATTACGAATTACGATACAATATTAAAATTTTCAACAATTTAAAGTGGAAAATAAGCTAATTTAATTGGATAGAAGAAGTATGTTGATCAAAAATTAATTAATAGTTCAGATTTGCTTGCTTTTTACTATTGTCATTTTCACATTAATATGATTTTAGCACTAAATTTTAACGGGAATAGAATGCTTTTACTTCAAGAAGCTGCCATAAATGAGATTGTGTATTATGGTACTACACTACTACTATATAATCAGTTTATTTTTCTAACTGATCATTATAATATAAGTGTTTGTTTTGGGTTATAAGACTATAAAAATAATCACTCAAAAACTGTAAGTGATAGCTTTAAAGTTATAAGTGATTATTTTAAAATTCCAAGTGTCACTTTATTACGATTATACGTGACGTGATCACAAGACTATTAAAGGTGATCAGTTTAAAATTGTAATTAATCATTTAAAAGTTAAAATTGATCACTTTATAAAATAATAATAGGTGTACACTTAATCAGTTCAATAGTTATAATCTCACCATAAAATCGTCTCATTTGACAATTTGTGTTGTTCCCCTCAAATTGCATATTGTATACCCATAATTTTTGCATAATTTCTCAAATGTGAAGTGAGACCATCGCTATTGAATTCGCCCAATGTATACTTACAGTCTTAAAATGATCACCTATACCCTTAAGTGATCACTTACACTTTTAAAGTAATCACTTTTTATATTCTTTGAGTGATCAATAATAACCATTAAGTGATTACTTACAATAAAGTGATTAATTAGTTAGAGACATTTGCTAATTATATAAGTCTTTCTCATGGTGAAACAAAATCATACAAGATTCGCTTTAATTTTTAATAATGTACTCAAGGCGAATATAAGATAATAGTTTTAAGTAGGCTTAAAACTCGCAATGAACATATAATCAATCTGACTTTCATTCTTCAATTTAATTACAATTTAACATTATAGAGATTTTATATCAAATAAAATAGGTCATGGTTTAAGCTTTACTCGAGCCTAATTTATGTCTGTTTGCATATAAAAAAACTAATCACGAAAAATTTTATTTAAAAATCAATTATTTATCATAATTTATACTTGAATTAATTTTTATAATTTTTTCACGTATCTATAAAGAGAAAATCCGACAATACAAAGAGACATAAGAAAATAAAATCTTCTCTCATTTTTACATTATATATCCTTTTGAAATTTTAGCGTAGATATCTATATCGTATACTTATTCTTTGTTTGCATTTTATTGTTAATCTGTAAGTTAAGATACTCAAGTGACGAATGTTGTTTATTTGGTTAAAAATAAATTTTATCAATATTAAATTTTATTATATACAATTAAAATATTAATAAATAAATTAATATACTTATTGATAAGCATGTGTAAAAAAAAAGGAGAAAAATATATGAGTAATAATTATGCATAGTCCTTTTGTTTGCATAAAAAAAAGTAGTGTTTTGGTGAATATAAAAATAAAAATGGTAGGAGTATTGTCATTAAATCAAGGAAAAGACTATAGATTGCTTGTGGAAGTAGAGAAAAGAATGGAGTCTCAAAACAGTAATATGATATGCCCCCCTTATTCATGAAAAAAAACTCCTTTATTGATGCCAATTGCCAATTGCCAATTAGTCAATTAGTGAGATGAAATAATATGTAGTATGTTGATGGGTCATGTGTCCACCAATTTGTCTCCCATTTTATTCTCTATAATTAAGTGTACGCCATTTTTATGCCATTATTATCAAAATATTATAGGCACCACATTTTAATAAGTATACTCAAAAAAAATTATTGAATATAAATAACAATAAAAAAATTTTCTATATTAAAATATATTAATCTATGTTATTATCATACTCTTTTGTTCCCCTTAATTTGTTTAATTGAATTCACCTAATCACCTCTATTTTTGAGTATGACAATACCACTTATATTCTTTATTTTCTCTTTTTTATTACTCCCTCCTATTCATCATAAGTGTCTCACTTGCTCTATACACTATGTTCAATGCATTTATTCAATAGTTAATATTTGTAATTGTGCATAATTAAAAATTATGAAAAGTTGACATAAAAAATCCTTGCATTTAGACGAATCAAATAAGATCTCACTTGACAATATTTTCACTTATAGATTAATAATAAAATGCAAATTAAGAGTAAGAGATGAACAGTACTCAAAAAGCAAATGAGACACTTGTGGAGAATAGGAGGGACTACTAAATATATAGCTAAATGACTAGAATGTACTTCCTCCGTTGCATAATACTTGATATTGAGTGTGATATGTTAATGTTATGTTAGGAAAATGTCACAATCAATAGCAAATATTATGAAACGGAGTACGTATAAGGCTACATAACAAATTATGTAATTTATTATGCATTAACTAAAGATATTAGAAGTAGTACTTATATAGAAGTATCAGTGTCAAATGATAAAGTATTGGATCTGACTAATAATACTATAATAGGTTAAGTTAAGTAGTAGATAATGACATCATAATATATGATCATAATTCATATCCACATGCATGTTGATATTGTTGCGGATAATTAGGATAAGTTTTGAATGATACTTCGACATTTTTAAAATTTATTTATTCTCGTTTGATAAGAGGTATTAAACAGAGGTAATGATAATGCAAATTAGTGTAATTTTAGTTGAAAAACTCTTTGGCTACCTTGAAGTTCATGTTTGTCCAACTCATTCATCTCATTTTCTTCAAAAAATTCATTCTAATACATTACCACTGGCCATTGGGAGAGGTGGTAATGAAAATTTGTGAATAAAAAAACATTTTGTGATCAAAGTTTCATTTATATGGTAATGACATGAAACTTTTGATAAAATTATACACTATAAATCATTCTCATAACCACTTTCTAATACCACTAACCAAACAAACAGTTAATTTGTTGCAATTAATAGGAAGAAATTCATAAAAATTAGTTAACGAGAAGCTCGAAGTTATATATTACCTCATTCAAGTTCTTTATTAGTATTTGGTTATATTTGATAGGGCCTATTTTTAATGCCCCTCCTTCGACGGGATATGAATATGATCTGTTCATTACCTCTCCTTCTAGACTCTAATATTATGTGAATGTTGGTTTAATGACCATGTATGACACTTTAAACTTAACATGAGCTTTACATGGGGCCATGTTATTAAATCCCGGTCCAATCCTTTTTTATTACTAGAAATAATTATTACTCCCTCTCTTAAATTCGCATTAAAGAGAAAAGAGATTATTTTAAGAATAAGGTGGATAATGGTAATAAATAAAAAGAGAGGATGAATTATTTGGATGAAATTATAAGAGAGTTAAAATGTAAGGATGAGAATAAAAGAAAGCAGTGGATCATTATCCAAAATAGAAATGATGCAAATAAAGTGAGACGAACCAAAATGACAAATTCTGCAAATTCAATCTGGCAGAGGGAGTATATCCCCATTGATCAATTTATAATAATTATAATGTAAAAACATTAATAATCTTCATTGGCATTGTCATTTATAATAGTTAAATTATCCATCAATTTTGCTATTTACAAAGGCCCATTTTCGATCCTTATTAAGCTCTTTTATAGCCCGTTCCATTTAATTGTAGTAGAGCCCACTTTTAGCCTATTTTAAAATTTTTATATATGTTTAAAATTAAATAAAACAAAAATTAGAGATATGATTAAAATTGAACAAAATAAAATCTATAGATATTAAGTCAACTCAATAAAACTGATATGCTAATATTATGTAAAAGAACACATTTTAAGTTTGATAACCCTTTTATGTTTTTGTGACACATGAAAATAATTAAAGAAATCTTTATATCTACTCCTATACTCGGTCCCTAGCAAAGACAAAGTAAGTTCACTTCAAAGAAAAGGTAGATATGTCATATTGGTAACTCATTTACTCATTTATTTATTTTTTATTTTTTTTACAATAATGGTCTAACTTGTGAGGTAAAATGCAACCATGCTGTTCAACTTCACTCATTTTCTCTCACTGTAAGAATCTCTCTATTTAAGCATCTTTTTAAGCCGAAAGACTCTTTGGTCATATCCTCTTTTATGAATATGCACACAACATAATTTGCTTTTAGTGGGATATATTTAGCGACATTTAATTTAAGTGTCGCTATTTCAAATTTCTTATAGTACGTATATAGGGGATTTAGTGACATTTATTCGACCCTTTAGCAGCATATTAAAAAGTGACACTAAAGCTTTTAGCGACATAAGATCTAGTGACATTTCTTGCAAATGCCAATATAAGCTATAGTCACAATTACATATGCCACTAAAGACCAAATTAAGTGTCGCTATATCACTTTATGGTGGAACTTAAAACAAAAACCAATAATTATTACACATGAATCAGTGACATTTTTTTAATGACACTAAATCAAATGTCGCAAAAAGCTAAATTTGTTATAGTGATGAGTCGTCTTTCATCTTTCCCTAAAGTCAGATTATAGTTTGTATGAGCGGGATATACTGAGCACGATGATAATAATAAATGAAGAGAAAAAATGAATTACATAGATAAAATTTTTTAAAAAAGGTTAAAATATGTTGAAGAGATTTTGTTAGAGTATATAATATATCTTGGAGCCTCAACCATTAGCTTTAGATTTTGGTTGAGTTGGCTCTTTGACATGGTATCAGAAGCCAGTGTGTACAAGAGGTCACAGATTCGAATCTCAATCACCCCTCATTTCATAATTTTAAAAATATAAATAATGCAAAATCAGAGAATTAATAATTTAAAATGATTTTTTTTTCCCTAAATAGGTTACCCGAATATAATGAAAGGAGTAAATAGAATCTTTTCCCAAAATAGTGTTCTTTGGGAAAAAATTACCCACTGTACGTGAAAGGGAAAATTAATTCCCTGACTACTGTCCACGTAGGACAGCCAATTTTTTTTTTAATTTCTTCAAACAAAACCGCCATCCCAAAAAGCGGTTTTACCTTTAATATAAAAACGCCATCTTAAAATGCGGTTTAATTATGCAGCACATGTAAACCGCCATGTGAAAGGGCGGTTTTACTTGAAGTTTTGACACAAAACCGCCACCTTAAATGGCGGTTTGGTTTGTTGCCCATGTCTGCCTTAAACCGCCATTTAAAGTGGCGGTTTTGCCTGCTGCCTTTTTCCTCCTTTGTTCTTTTCCTTCATTATACCATTTACCTGCATAAAAAAAATCAAACACTCCCAAGTGATCCAACAAGTACCTATAATACTCAAAACCTCATCCACCATTGTTTTAAATTAAAAAAAGACGAATGTACATAAGTTGTTTTAAGTTAAAATAAGACGAACGAAAATAATGCATATATTACTTAACGACCATAAAGGATAATACATAAGTTGATTATGTACAATAGGCATCCTAAGGTAATAATATTCTAGAATCCCCGACCCCGTTTGCTACGTGCACCAGTTGTAGAGGTCGGTGTCGACTCATCAGCCTCAGTAATAGCATCAAGAGCAGGAGGTCGTCGCTGACTAGCGCGCTGATATGTCAAGATTGGGTTTGGTGGCGATGGATGTGGAGGAGTATACACAGGCCCTGGCGGAACAAATGGCGACATAGGACTGGTAGATGATGATGGAGATCCCGAAGATCGACCTCGAACAGATGAACGACCGGATCCTCTTGAAGAACCTCTACTTGAAGAACCTCTACTTGAACTACCTCTGTGACCAGAACCTCTAGCAGGAGTGTGCAATGTGTCATCATCAGTGGGACGGGTGGGAATTAGGTAATCATACCCCGTCTGAGTTAACACCTCCGTCAATGACGCGTTGATGGAGCCTAATGTCTGAGTGCACATGCGATACCCCACATCATCAGGCAACGCTGAGGCCCCGTGTGTTGCGTCACTACACTGTAGGAGAACCGATTTTATGCGCTCAGCCTGCATATGAATAATAAGTTTTATAAGACATATGTATTGGTAATTAATAGTTTTGAACGTTGAAAGATAGCATACCAATATTGTAGCAGTGGGATGATAGTGCGACGTTGGCTGTGTATATGTTGGGTTCGTGAGGCGCAATATCGTGATTTGCCTATACCATGCCATATACATACCCAGGCTCTGACCTGTGTAGTTCTCTCCTTCTACGATCGTGCTTTCTCGATCATTCCAAGCATCTATGTGCGATCGAAGGCGAACTGGGAAGTTCTTGTCTGAAGTCCTTCGATCAATGGCATGTAGTGTAGCTTGGGTGTCACAAGCATCTGGAATAGGCTGCTCCAAGCCAAACTGACGCATGACTCGATCCGGCATGACGCATGTAAACATGTCTGGAACAGGCATAAAGGTGCTCTTATATGTGGCTACGTACTCTGTCGTACGAAACGAGACGTCCACGTATGCATCATATGAAAGGTTACGAGCTCGACATACTGCTAAAACATGTGAGCATGGTAACTTGTAGATCAAGGGTTTCTGACAAGTGCATGATGTAGCTGTGAAGTCAACCATGTAACATTTCCCACCTTTGCCTGCTACCCTATTGCCACGACCAGTGGTGACTTCAAATATCCCACGTGCGGTGTCATATATCCTAACATCATGAAAGCGTGCTTTCTCAATGTTCTTGTCAATCATTTCAGTGGGTTTTTTAGCATAAAAATGACCATTTTCTAACCTATTTCTCCCCAAATCTCTTCTTTTTGCAAAATATTCGTTCACCCGATAAAATGTCATCCTAACTAAGGAAGTGATTGGAAGACACCTGGCCCCTTTCATTACACCATTAAACGCTTCGGACATGTTTGTAGTTCTAACACCATAACGATGGCCTCCATCATGAAGTAATGTCCATTGGCGCTCAGGAACAGAACCATCGACTAGGTACTTATATGCATCCTCATTATACTCTTTAAGTCGTTCCATATAGAAATTATACTTTCGAATCTTTGTTTGTTCGGAAGCTTTTCCAAAAAGGTTTTTTACAGCAATGTTCTTGAACTTCTTCTGCAGGTTTGAGGCAAGATGGCGTTTACAAAATCGATGGAATGCATATGGCTCTTCCCAACCTTTTCCCGCCCTATTCATAGCATGCAAAATTCCTTTGTGACGATCAGATATGACACATAAGCCATCTCGTTTAGTAACATACTGTCGTATGCAATCTAAAAAGAAACTCCATGTTTCATTACTTTCACCCTCCACAATGGCGAAGGCAAGTGGGAACAACTGACCGTTTGCATCTATCGCCATAGCTATCATAAGTGTGCCTTTATACTTTCCATATAAATGTGTTCCATCAATAGAAATAAGGGGTCGACAATGGGGAAAACCTTTTATTGATGGTCCAAAAGCCCAAAACACTCTCTGAAATATGACTCTTGACGGATCCATCGTTTGTTTGACTTCCCAATGCACCACTGTATCTCTATTTGATTGCATTAGTGCCTGCAAGTACCTTGGAAGCTCCTCAAATGACTTGTCCCAATCCCCAAAGACTCTAGTTATGGCCTTATTTTTGGCTAACCAAGCTCTCTTATATGTTATAATAAAGCCATATTTTGTATTAACAAAATTAACAATTGACTTCACTTTGAAAGCTGGATCTACTCTTATCATATCTACAATGAGATCGGCAACAAAATCAGAAGTCAAGAGCGGATGATCATCACTATAATGCCCTGAACAATCTTGTTTATGTTCCTTGTAACGCACAATCCTAAATGCACCAGTGGCGGTCATGATTGCTCGCATCCTCCAATCACAACCTTTTTCCTCTGCATTAGTACATTGTATAACATACTTAGTTGGATCCGACTCAATTACCCGAAAGTTTCTACTATTAGATATTGCCCATGCTTTAACATTCTTTTTAAGGTGATCTAAAGAATTAAACTCCTGCCCTACCCTAAAGTCACCATTTTCAGTCATTGAGTTGTCATTATTCCAGGTCATCCATGCATCAATCAATCTTTGATCAACCTCATCGATTCGAAGCCAGTCCTGAGATGGAGCACCATCCCTAATTGCTGCATCTAAAGCTTCTCGTTTTTCATCATCTTCTTCTGGATCAGAATCAATGTGCTGCTCATCCTCTTGATCTAACGAGTCAACATCATTGGCATTCTGGCTATCCAAATGAATTGGAGAAGCAAACTCATCTATATGCTCATTCACGTAATTTGGGTTTGTCAACATCTCCGTAAATGTGTCATGGCGTACACTAGGACCCGATTCTGGAAGTTCCATGCTACACCTCGCATCACCCAACTTTGGAACCAATTCAACATACACCTCCATTGCCGTTCCAAGGGCTTGGGAGGCCGCATAACCAAGAGCACATATGCTTTCATCATTCCTAACCGGAACTAACACATTTTTTCCCGTGACAGGATATTTCATCTCCATTTTCAATTCATAAGAGTGACGATCACAACCAATAACATCATACACTTTGTTAAGAAACACCTCAAACGTCGTATGTTGACGATGAATAAATAATACTGAATTCAATCCACCGTTATACCCCAAATCGAGCTCCTTATGGCAAATTTCCCCACCCCAATACACTATAACAGGATAACATTCCATTTCTGCACACACAAGCATGTTACTAGTATGATACCACACACTTTTTGGTATGCAATCATGAATGAATTATGAATTAATAACACTAATTAACTTACTTGAAGAGGCTTACAAAATTTAAAGTAGATAATTCATTCAATTAGAGGTTATATAAATTAGAGGTATATAATTCATTCACATTAAACTAAGCTAGAAAATCAATGAAATCTTCATTCAAGCATTTCAACAAACACCTTATGTGCATACAAAATAGATAATCAAATTTAACCCCATTTATGTAAAATTTAAACTTAACATATGAATTAAAATAATGCCACAACTAATTACTCTAAAACAAGCCAATACATCAACAATTGTAGATGAGATAACAAGTACTTAAAGATTACAAAAATAACAAAAAAAAAAAAGAGTTAGGGTTCATTATTTACCTTCAATTGTAGATGAGATAACAAGTACTTAAAGATTCAAGATGAAGGATGAACAATGTAGATGTTTAGATTAGGTGATGGAGTGTAAGAGTAATTAAGGGTTAAATTTGTTTTTTTTTTTTAGGGTTTTTCGCACAAAGGGAGAAGGAAGGAGAGTGGAGCTTTTGTAAAACAGAATGTCGAATGAAGCTGGAATTTTAATGCCCATAAAACCGCCACCTTAAGTGGCGGTTTATATAAAATATTTTTTATTTTATATAAAACCGTCATTTAAAATGGCGGTTTAGTCCTCAGTATTTTTTAAATGGGCTGCAAACATTAACCGCCAAATGATTTAGCGATTTTAGTGTGGTGCTTATGGTAAACCGCTTTATTAGGTAGCGGTTTTGTGAAAAAAAAAGGAAAAAAAAAATTGTCTCTGCAACTGTCCTACGTGGACAGTAATGAGGGAAATAAGTTTCCCTGACATGCATAATGGGAATTATTTTGCCCATTTACATTATTTAGGGCAAAGACTCGAGTAAATATGGTTTTAGTAAAGATATCGATTCATATATAAAGAAACCTAATTAATTGTAGCTAATAAGGACCATAACGTAGAAAGAGACAGTGAGCTTAGACTTACACTATACAGGCTTTCAAACTGCAGTTGGTCAAAATTCAGAGTCAATTAGAAGCACATGGGGAGAAATATATAGAATAGATTGCATTACAATTTACAACCCAAACATAGAGAAAGTCTTAGTAAATAACAGTTATTTATGAGGTTAATAAATTACTTTTATACGGTAGAATGTTATAAGATGAGAGGTTTACTTTTTTAATTTGTCTTTTTTTATTTTCTTTATTTAAATATTATTTTTTTTTTGTCTTTTTATGGTAATTTATCAATTATTGTTATTGTTTAAGAATTTTTGAGTAACAAAAGCCTTAAATATGGTACTCTATTCTCTCGAATTCTTTTTGCTTTTTTAGTGGACGACAACTTAAGAGTAGAATGTAGATAAAGGCCTTCTTTGGTTGTCGGCTACACCAAATTATTAAATTTAATCGCTTTATCTTTTTTTTTTGATATTAAATTTACGAATTATTGTTTTAAAATGTAATATTTTTACAAATTATAATTTTAATGTTTATTTTTTGCAAATTACAGCCATTAAAATATTAAAATTTACAAGTTCATGTCAAAAATAAAAACTCAAATCACTTAATCTAAAATTCCAACCACCAATAATTTACATTAACAATTTCATTTTTATCATAAATCTACTCTAAACCATGGCGAATCTCTTTTTCCTAAAACATTGCCCGGGGGTAGGCAAGTAGTGTTGTTGCCTAAGGCCCAATATATATAGAGAGAGGGCCTAATTTTATTATAGTTCATAAGTCTAAAATAGACATTTTTAGGAAGAGGCTACAATTAATAGAGGAGGAAAAAGATGAATCTTGAAGAAAACAATTTATTTCAATAAATAACTACAAATATAAGTTGATAAAAGTAGTCATTTAAGTGGTTCATGATTATGCGCGCTTATATGACAAGGCTATGAATGAAATAAATCAAGGACGTTTATTTAATGCAACTAAATTTAATGTCGCAAAATGTTGAATTTATTGTAATGACGTTATTATCAACTTTTTGGGTTTTTTTTTAAGAATCTAGCATGAAATCGAAAATTATATTAAAAATTCACTAGATTTTTTCTTACGTAGATACTGCTCTAAGAGTTGTATATGTCATTCTCCTAATATTAATTAGTATATATCTAATTGAAGTTTAGTAATAGTAAGATATCATGTCAATTAAGGTATAGTAAAGTAAAGAATTTTTTTTTTTTTTTTTGAGAATTAGTAAAGTAAAGAATTTAAATTAATGAATCAAGGTTAGTTGAACCATAAAGTATTTCCTCCATGTTTTAAGGGAAAAAGAAAAATTAAAAAAAGTAGGGTTGAATTATTAATTACTACTACTTCTTATTCAAGCTGGAGAATGTTGTGATGATCAGAATACATGGCCCATCAAATGTTCTTTCACAATAATTGATTGATATCAGATGAGGACATGGTCACATGAGCTATGTTTTTATCTTTATTTATTTATATATTTATTTATTTATTTATTATTTAATTTCTCATCCAAAAAGTTTATGATTACGATTTAATTAAATATTTCCATCTAAGTAATAGGAGTTGTATTATAGCATGCATGATTATAAGTTTAAGGATATTATTATAGGTTCAAGGGTTGTGTTCTCTTGGTGTATTTATAATTTTATCCAACAAGGGAAAAAACCTGAATTTATATAGTCACTACAATAAATTTATTTTTTTGCGACATTAGATTTAGCAGCATTAAAAAAATGCAACTGATGGCATATGTAATTGTCACTATGTCTATAGTGTCATTTGTGAGAAATGTCACTAGATCTTATGTCGTAAAAAACTTTAGTGTGTCTTTTTATTATGTTGCTAAAGATTTTGATAAATGTCACTAAATCTTCAATATACACTATAAGAAATTTGAAATAGCGACATTTAAATTAAATGTCGCTAAATATACCCCACTAAAAGCAAATTATATTGTAGTGAGCTATGCCAAATAAAAATTGAATGATATTAAGTTTTATTAAACCTAGCAATACATATGATTTATTGTATTTTGGTATGGATTATTAAATATTTATATGAACAATATTAAAATGAATCATAATATAATTAAAAAAAAAAAAACAAAGCAAGTAATGTGTCGTATGTAAACTACATTACTTGCTTAATAATGAATCATATGTATTGCTAGGTGGTGCGTATGTAAACTACATTACTTGCTTAATATAACCTAGCAAGTAATGTGTCGTATGTAAACTACATTACTTGCTTAATAATGAACCATGTAAACTACATAATGTAAACTACATTTCTCACAAATGACACTATAGACATATTGACAATTATATTATAATTAAAAAAAATAACAATATCATTCATTGACACGGAGTATTATATAATTAAAAAAAAAAAAACAAAGCAAGTAATGTGTCGTATAATTAAAAAAACATAATACCTGTATGAACTACATTAATCATGAAACTGAATAATTTAATGGAAATTTTTAATCAGGAGAATTGAACAATTTAATAATGAAACTGAACAATTTAATGAAAAAATTGATTACACATTGTATGAACTACATTAATGTAATTCAATATACATATTCTAAACTTGAATGCAAAACTGAGCAAAGTAAGAGCAAAATTGATATCTTTAAAGTCAAAATTGATACATTTAAGGTCTAAATTGAATTTTTTCCAGAAAAATGAAAAAAAAAAAAAAGAAATTTGAAGGTCATCCCGTGTACATGCAACACGCGCGCCTATCATTGGGCCGGCCCATTTCCCATCTCATAATGAGACCGTCTCGACTAAGTTTTTGTGAGTGTAATATAGGCATAAAAAAGTAATAATATAGGGCATGAGTAGGAGTATGTTGAATAGAAGTATGATACAACTTGTCATTAATGACATAATGTATCCACGACCACGTACGTATATTTTGGTGAATCATATAAAATGATGATTTTTAGGATTTGTTCATTCATTTATTGCGCAAATGGAGGACACCCATGCTCAATTCTCAAATGTCAAATGCTAAAAGGTTCTTACTTTTATCTTTTAAGTATTGCCATAATTATAAATTTAACAAGCATGATTATGGTAAATCATAGTCTTTCAAATTCAACTTTTGTATAAGAATAAATCAATCAATTATTATATAAATACATAAATTATACTCCATCTATTCTATTATACTTGCTACATTTCACTTTTTACGCATTTTAATGTGTTATTTTGTTTATTAATAATCTAAAAATTATAAAAAGTTAATATTATGAAAATATGCGATTAGACGATTTAAACAAGATCCCACTAGACTATATTATAACTTACACATAAGCTTGGACAATGAATAGGGCACATAATTGAGATGTAGCAAGTATTTCAGAACGAAGGAAGTAGAGTATTTGGTTTTTGTATAATTTTAGAGTAAATAAAAATGATTAGATCCCAAAAAAATACTCTCTCCAACACAATTCAATTGCCCCATTTGAGTTGGGCACGAATATTAAGAGTGGGATGGGGTTCACCAAAAAGGTGGTAGGTTGGGTATTTTAATTAATTAAATTAACTGTAAAGGTAGTAGTTGGGTATTGGGAATTGAAAAAGTAAAGATATTTAGGTAAAAAAATATAGACAAAAAAAGAAAATGGAACAATTAAAGAGAATTGCCCAAATAAGAAAATGGGACAATTGAATTGTGTTGGAGGGAGTAGTAAGGATTAAGGATAGGGATGACAATTCAGTCCGAATCCGACCCTAGTCCGACTCGATCTGAGGAATATATCCGATTCGAGTCCGAGGAAACAGCCATTCGACTCCGACTCCGAATTTACGATCCGAGTCCGAGTTAGAGACGGACCGGAGTTGGACCTCATTAAAAATCCGAGACTCCGACCCGAATCCGACCCTGTAGGACATCCGACTTTGAATTTGACTTTTACACTAATATTATGTTTCCTTTAAAACTCTAGACGTGACTAATTCAAGCTCTCTCTCATACTAATTGTAATTTTCAATTTTGAAAACTACTTGGTATTTTTAGTTGGATTAATAAATCAAGATACGACAAATGAAATCAAGAAAAATTAAATACGCCAAATCAAAATACGAGAAAATTTTGTTAAATTGTAATAGTAGGATTATTTCTCTTACTAAAATTAAATTCAAATTAAAGTACATATTTTTTTGTTAAATTGTATTTAACAAAATATTTTTTGCTCATTTTTTATGCTTTAAAATCATTAGTACAATATCACAATGATACTGTTTGATCATAATCCGACTCTGCATCCGACTCCGTTGGAGATTTGAGAGTCCGAGTCGAGGCAAACGTGGAGTATGCATAATCCGACTCCGAGTGGAGGTGGACTGAAAACAAAAGTCCGACTATTATCCAGAGCAAAGTCGGAGTATGTATAATTCGAGCCGAGTCCGACCCATTGCCATCCCTAATTAAGGAACTTGTATAAAGTATACTCCACCTCTATTCTACTTATTTTTCCTCATTTACTTTTGATATGAAAATCAAAAATTTATTTTAATAAATTAAAATAATAAAATATGTAAAATAACTTCTATGCACTAAATTGTCTAACAGGTTAAATTAATGGAATATCAATAAAAAAAAAAAAAGTTTCAAAGTAATAAATAGTTCTATGAACTAAATCTAGAGTACTCGTAGTTTTGATGATCTACTTTATGAAGGAAAATGATATTATGACGTTAATCTCGGATTCCTAATGATAATAATGAATTAGTAATTTATATTGTGATCATTTTAGCATATCATCATAATTCATAATTCATAATTCATAGGCATTGATTTAACCATTAATCACAGATTTACATATTATTATTATTACTACTCAATTTGGCACCGAAAATGATGCTAATACTTAAAGCATTCGCTTTTTGGTTTGATAAGAAAACAATACTTTTTTGTAATACTACAATAATACATGTATATGATTTTTTCCTTCACCAAATCTGATCAAATGAATGAATAAAATAATTACATACAATCCACAATTTGGAAACTCAGAACCCTAAAATGTGATTCAAATGCAAATAAAGAGCATAAATAATTACATACAATCCACAATTTGGAAAGTTCCATTTTAATGGTGAAGGAAGGTGAATTAATGGTGAAGGAAGAAGTTAAAAGGAAGAAGATGATGGAGAATAAACAAGGGCAATTTAGTAATTTCACAACTTAACGTTTTTTTAACATTTTTGACCTAATATAGCTACGGCAGTTAGTTTTCCTTAACCTGGTGCTTACCATGTAGAATCGAAAACAAAAATAGCTAGTTTGTGAATTTCACTATACTTGGTGCTTACCATGTAGAATATCCCTAAATTGAATTATTCAACACAATTTTTCATATAAGTTGGTGTAAAGCATTTATCTGCTTAAGTATAGAGATTCATGTAATGAACCAATATTTTGATTTGTTAATTTATATATAATAACATATTTTGTACTGTTTTGCTATAATTAATTACTAGTTTTTAGGCTTCAAAACTTAAAAAAAAAAAAAAAAAAAAAAAAAAAAAAAACAACGGACCTTAAAGTTTATGGTGTATTTTTGATCCCCTACTTATACACATTACACATGCATACGATACAAGTTTGAGGTGCCACTGAATCACCAGTTCTTTCGGCAGCAGGGCTTAACACAACAAACCTTGTTCTGGGTAGATAAGTGAAGTAATTGGCCGTGAAAATGTTTGCGAGGCACGCTAATCCTCGTACAAGAGCACCATGCAGTGTACAATGTATCGGCTACTTCAGTTGAGAAGCCGTTGTCACTGAGATCAAGAAGCTGCAATGTCTTTGCGTTGCTGATAGCTGATGACAGTTCCTTCACGTACTGATTGTCAGGTTGAAGTACGCTTCTTTGGCCTTGACTATTACAAGTATCATCGAGTCGTGATTCTGAGCCTTCAAACCTTGAATCGTTATCGTAACTATCAGCCGCTTCTAGCTGATTTAAGGAATCTGATCCGTGTTGTTCAGTTGTAGGATCATTAAGTTTATTCTCGGAGTTCAATGTTTTCGGACTCAATTTTCCAGTTAGATCATTTTTCGTGAGTTGATACGTTGTTTGCTCAACGTTGCAAGCGAGGTTGAGTTCTTCAAGGGACTCGTTCTCTGCAAGACATCAAGCAATTGGTTGGGTTTATTTTGCGAACAAATTGAAATGAACGAAAAAGACAGACGTGAAGTCGAGTTACAAATTCTAACCAGAAAGCGACTTGATGATTTGGATAACCCCATTGAGACTAAGGCGGCACTTGTTAAGCTGCAAAACTTTTACACAGCAGTCTGGATTTGCAAGTAACGATGCTAATGCATTTCCGCCCTGCAATAATATTTGGAGAGCTTTGAATATGAGCAGGAGATAATGGAGTAAATCCGGGTTGCTTTTAATCCTCAGCAATAATATTTGCATCTCTGATATATCAAGGTTAATCACCCTTAATAGAAGCACTAAAATGAGGTTGTTCTGTTGCACAACTACTGCTTCATAACAAATTTCGAGCTAGCAACCACATACATCTTATTACGTAACATATGATTCAAATTCGTGGAGTAACAACCATCATAAGATATTATTCTAGGAAACTAAAACTAATTTGATAAAATGGATTTTTTTTCTAGTTAACAATTTACATTGCGATATCTACAAGACAGCATAAAACCGCAAGGTGTTTCGCGCCCACGACATCATGACTATTGCTGCAATGCAAGACATCCTTGATTTATTTTTCTTATATAGCTTAAATCAGCAGTAGGTAAAGAACTTCCAGCAATCCTTGAAAAGTTGAAAGTAATCTTCCACTTTATTTAATGAAAATTCCCATTCAAGCAAGCTGGAAGAATTCTCATGAACAAATGTCCCAAATGCAATATGATCGGAGAATGTACAAACACAACAAATGTACGATGTCCTAAAGGTACATCGTACATAAGTTAGGTTTTCTAGCAAAATGTGCGTACATTTCGATTATCTAAAATTTGCTTGACCCTAACCATGCAGATTTTTCACTAGGTGAATTTGCTGTTGTATCCAGTAAAAACATCTATCTATAATCTATTCCCCCTAAAGTTGTGGAATTTTTGTTTCATGATGAATGAATGGCATTTGACAATTATAAGCACTAGAATACACAAATGAAGCTGAAGTATACCTCTGATGTGATGGGGTTTCCAGAAAAGTTAATCTCAACAATATTCAAGAGTCCAGGAAACGTCTTTAACCTTTCGAAATACATAGGTCTAAGTCCACAGTATGATAAGTTTAACTTAGCCAGTTCTTGTGTCTCCAGGAACAGGGACTCGGTTAACTTCAATGCTCCATCCTGCAGATTGGGGATAGCCATAAGATGGTTGGATGAGAGAGGTGACAACACCATCATAACATACTCGAATGTAAAATGATTACAAACACTCACAGAACCAATATTTGTAGCACCAAGCATGAGACTTGACAGACACGAAGATTTAGCTAGTTGACAAACGCTATCAATTGCATGTTTGTTTAGCTTTAACCCATCCAGACTCAGTTCCGAAAACCTACAAAAACAGCAAATTCCCATGATACAATACATAACTCAAAATGCTCTAAGAGTTGAGATTTAGAATGAAAGACTATACTGATACACCTTTCTTTTACCCTGAAACACCCTGTTTGATCCAGCTTAAGATAAGTCTTAAGCCAGCTAGAAAATATACTTGTCAACCAAAAGGTGGTGCAGAATACTAGCGTGGTAGATTAGAGGGAAATGAGATTAGATCAGCACCTTTCAAGCTTGGCAAGTTTCTTTAATAGGTTCGCTAACGATGCACCAGATATTGGGTTGTTATGACCTGCCAAACAAAAAAGAAACTTGATTCAATAGTTCATTTAGGAATATAATAAATCATCTAAGTGAAAATCGTGAGTTCATAACCAAGTCACTTACCCACGGAGAGATGTGACAGTACAGAATCAGAATCTAATGCATCAGCAACTGTTTGAATCGTTCTAGATGTGATAGAACACCGTTCAATATTAAGATTGTAAAGACCTGCGTGGGCAGAATAAGAGAAACGATTTGAGCAGTGGATACAGTAGCCCCAGATCTAAAAATAACTTCCTGACAACTATAGCTCAGCAAAGCAGAAGAAAGGTCAAACACTAACAACAACCATCCATGTCAATAGTCCATTCATAAAAAGGACACCCTGGAATAAATAAAAGAAAAATAAGCCTTTACCTTTGCAATTACGCAATATGGTGGACAAGTAAGCTCCACAGGCATCAGTTAGACGGTTTCCTGAGATATTAAGAACTTCCAACCGGCTAATAAGCACAGGACACTCACAGATCTGAGGTTCCAGAAGCAAACAAAGATTGAACAATAGTGTTACAATTCCCAACAGGATATACTCTCATGTTCAGGTCACAACCTATTATCTTTGGGCACTTGAAGAAAAAATTACTAAACCATTATCACAAAAGAATTTATATAAAGGTTACCTGAAATAAAGCAGTAGGTCCAAACAAATTGCAGTGCAGGTCTAACACCAAGGCCCCATATTTCTGACCTGAAGATGTCAATGCTTGCTTAAGTCTTTCCATTGTTGCATTCCCTGAAGATGATAAACAAGGAAATGCTAAAAACAGCTCATCTTGATAGAGGGCAAGAAATATTAGAGATGCAAGGCACTATCTGTATCCCAATTTTTCACTAACTGAGATATTTTGTGAGACACTATACTGTTAGTTACAAACTGAACATTTCTGATTAAGACAATCACACACTACTTCCTGAATTTTGGGTGATCATGAACATAGAAAATATCTCGGGAAATTGTCAACACTGATTCTGAACTCTGGATAATAATGAACTAAATTATTTAGAAAATAAAAGCATGTGTTGTTTGTTACTTTGAAATATTATATGCACTATACAGTCAGTTACAAATGCCAAGGCATAATCTATCATTTCTCATTATAGGAGCATAAAGTCAAAAGACAGTAAACATCCATAATGTAGCAGATTTTGGATCAACTTTAAACCTCTGTTTAGTCATAAAAGTATATTCAACCAGTTCTTTAGATATGCTAGAGGCATGAGGAAATAAGTCGAATATGACATTGAAGAAAAATTTGGAAGGGTACAAATTAAACAATGTATAGGTGCTTACCTAACATATTATGAGAAAGATTCAACATAGAAATTGTTTTCTGCGTTCTCAAAGCATCCAGCAAAGGAACTATTGACATATCTTGAAGCTCACAATCAGAAACAATGACTTCATCTTCAGAAATCTGCAATGAAACATGCAAAAAAAAAGCGTATAAACTAATGAGTATGACAATAAGTTTTAATCAGCAAAACATACAGAAACCAATACAAGAGATAAAAAAACTTTAAACAGTTAGTGAGCTTCCTTACCTCCAAATTGTACAGCTTCATTAGCAACTTCATATTAGGTAACTCAGATAATTTCTCACAGCAGGCAACATACAAATTTATCAATCTCTTCTGCACCCATCCTGTTAATGTTTAAACGAGTTCAATGAGTGTGTGAAAGTTCTAATGTTGGTCTAACAAGCATACTTCCAGTAGACACCTATATATGCCCCCCTCATATTAAACATGAAAAACAGTTCAAAGAAAAAAATGTCTTTTTTATGTTGCTACATGTCTTCATAGTTTTTGTTTCATACAAAAAAATAGATCTAAGGAACAGAAGGCAAATGCAAGAGAAGGATTGTGTTAATTTGGGCTAGACTTATTGTCAATGTCAGCATATACTCCCTCTGTCCTGAATAATTTGCATCAAAGAGAAAATGTGGTTTTTAAGAAAAAGGTGAATAATAGTAATAAATGAAGAGAGAATGAATTGTGTGGATGAAACTGAAAGAGAATTAAAATGTATGAATGAGATTATAAGGAAGTGGTGGGCCATAGTCCTAAAATAGAAATGATGTAAATTAGGTAGGACGGACCAAATTGGAAAATGCAGCAAATTTAATGGGACAGAGGAGTAATCGGGAAATACAAGGTGCACACACTTCATAAGCGGATGAGATATCATCCCAAAACCATAAGGCAAAAGGAAGGGCTCCAATGACTTATAAAGTGCGCGCATCTATCTTTAATTCATTAATCTGGGAAAACATCCCAGCACCACCCTTCACATGCAAAACCCCATCAAGTTCGCATGTGGGAGTAATCAACTAAGGTCCTTGTTGATCAGAAGCGTCAATTCTAGTACCATAAAAAGAATTAAAACAACAGTTTAAGGGTTTTATCGATTATATTTCATAGCATTCTATTTTACAAAGTCTATATAAAATACATATTAACAGAAAAGCCCTAAAGATAGGGATAAAAAATAAGGAAACTAACTAACAAAACTAATAAAAGACCCTAAAAAATCTCTAGTTTCATACAAAATGATCGGTGCTTATCGAAAGCTATAATAAATCCTAGCCAAAGTTCCTCTGAATCGGACCTTCATATACATTAAGATTATAAATGGAAGAGCAATAGGAAACATTATGGTCAAAAAAATGAACCACTTTTCCATTGTACGTTCACAAATTGTTTATTCAAATTTTCATTGTGCAATAACAAGTCTAGTATTATAAAACTGTACAGTGTGGCACTTAACATGCTTTGTTCAAGCAATAGAATACATTCTCAATTACTTCCAAACTAAAATTTAAGTTGTATAGCATTGTATTAGAGAACATTGCGCACATAAAACTAGTAAAACATATGCCATGAAGTAAACAGTGATATAATTCAACTTGCCATAATGGTATTTAATAGGAAAAACAAGTATGCATGCAGATCATATAAGGTCATACCAGAAACTGAAGCTTCTATCAACCCGCCTGCTGGAGCACCATTCAAAACAGTTTCCACGGCATTGTTAGTAGACATGATAGGCTCCCCAATTTTCAATTGATCAATAATTGGCAATAGGCCTGTCGCACAACATATACATTATAGTAGTTAAAAACATAAATTATTGCAAGAGCTATAGCAGTTCGTGTAAGAATGCATGACAATATGTCTTCATAAAGTTACTAAGTGGCTATTTTTCCAAAATACTAAACTAAGGGCAGTTTACATTGTATACGAATAAAATATGGAAGGTTCACTTCTACGGAATTTAACAACAACAAATACTTTTTGTGAAAATGAACTTCACATATTGACTTGAAGCAAAGGAAATGGCTTCCAGTGGAATTCTAGCCCCTCAAAAAGTCCTAGTTCCCCCATTCCACCAAAACATGGTACAAAGCTACTCAAATCAACACTTCCAGATCTTCTAACTAGCAGCAAGATTTGGTTTCAATCGAGAAAAAACAGAGAAAGCTTTGAAAAGTGATTGTGTTCGAAGTTGTATCACAACATGTGATGATTCCACCTACCTAGAAAAGACCAAAAGAATGATCTTAATTGAAAAGAGAACCTCACGGACATATTTGTTTTTATCTACTTGATGCAACTTATATGAATATAATGGTTGCATCAGTCATCATACATCAATAGACAATAAGAATAAAGTTTCACATTTGCATTTTATTCTTACCACTGCACCTCTTCTGAGAAGGTAGCTGCAAATAGTATGAGCAGGCTGCATGAACCTTCAAGGACTCAGTATCAAGTTTATCAGCAAGAACACTGGACTCTGCTTCAATACTCACCAAGACATCTTCAACTTTGATTATGATGCCGCACTAAAATAAACAACAGGGCCGAGAAAAGTGGATCAAATTATCTCCATAAGCATGAGATCAAACTACTTCATGAACTCTAGCAACAAATGTTTTATATTTATAGGCATGCTTGTATTGGGGGTAAATATTTAAGAAGGAAACAAAAGTAAACTATGAAAATAAAGGTGAGTAGAGGTAAATTTGAGAGGAGAGATGAAGAAAAGATGATATAATAAAATTGAGAGGATGAAGAGAGAAGGATATTATCATTTTTATTTAGGGGGAGTAGGGAAATATTTCTCCTTCATTCTACTAGGGTAAATATTTATCTCAAAATGAGGGGACTAACTCCTCTTTTTTTCTTTCTTCATCACTTCAAAACCACTTCTTACCCTTAAAAACATTAATTCTCTAAATTTTATCCTCTACTAGCCGTGTTTTTTCGGTTTGACTTTTATTTCTCCCATAAATATTCACTCCCAGTAGAAGCATGACTTAATTACTACAACATGCACCATAGTCGCACATACAAGACACTATAAACTTTATTTTTCAACTTAAAAACATTACTAGTGGACCTAGTGGTTGTCCTATCGCCTTTTCCATTTTTAAAATGATGAATAGTGACTATTATGTGCCACTAACTATCCATAATATATGCTACAAAAGATATCAAAATTTGGTGTACCATCGACCTTTTTTCCAAGTTTCCAGTTTCCACCAAATATCAAAGTTGAATTTATTTCTACACATCAATAACATGTCATGCCTAAATACATCAGCACTAAATATAGATACCTTATTGTCATTTATCTTGGCATTTCCATGGCAAGATTTATGTGAACATGAACTTTCTTCAAGATTAACAAGACTGCAAGAACTGGTGCATTGTTTATAACCATCTGGCACAAAATCCTGGAAATTGAGGAAAGGGAACAAAGCACAATATTTTCAACTATCTTTAGATTTCATTTTCAATTAACAGATGCACAATAAGAAATAACCATTACCTGTAAGTCATAGGCTGGATCTTGATGGATGCTCTTAGTCTTCACTGTAAGTAGTCAAGAGCCAGAGTTTTTAGTGCACATATTTTCAAAATTAAACAAATAAAGCTCAAAACACTTGATTACCCACATTCATTGGATGTAGCAATCTCCTCTGGTCGAGTATTATCCAGCCTTCTGTTTTGACATTGTGAATCTTCTTCATCATCAGATAGTACTAAACGGGTACGTTTTCTACCAACTGTTAAAGGACTACCCTGTTGAATAGAGAATTTCTTGGGAGTAGCTTCAGTTATCCTAGAAAATCTTTTAGCCGTTTTTTCACTGTCTGTTTCAAGTTTCTGCAACTTCTTACGGCGCAAAGGTGGACTCGAAGCTTCATCAACTACAATATGTTCAATGCTTGATAGAGGTTTCTCTGCCAGAAAAGATTCACTACTGCGAGATGATTCACAATCAGCAAACCTGCTCTCCACTAAACTGTCATTGCCTTCACTTTCAGTTTCGGAACAACTATCCCTCAATGCAACATTCGATTCCAGCTCATTGTTGAGTAAACTCTTCAAATTTCCTATCTGAAGCTCCAACTTCCTACAAAACAAAGCATCAATATAAGCAACAAGTTTGCTCCAATAATAATCCAAATTACCATAAGCAAGCACTAACAAAAAAAAGAAAGAACTTTTGTCAAAATTAGTGTTACAATGTCATTATCCTCCTTAGTCTTATGTCTCTAAAAATAAGTGAGCCTCCACCTAGTCAAATGATTCATCACTACACAGCCAACTCAAACAATAATTAAAGATCGAAGCATAGTGTAAGAACAAGCTGAACCGCATCACGTTGTAAAGGTTTTTAAAAATAATGAACCGATATAAACCACGTTGTAAAGGTGTGAAAAAACCGCGTTCTGGACCATATCAAGGGATATATTTTGGTTTCAACCGATATTTAAGCGTTACGATAAATGTAACACATTCGTTACTTACCGCATCACCTTTTCATTACGCAATCGCGATGATTACCACATTTTTACTTTATGGACAATGTGAAGTGATTTTTCTTGGCCCAGTTTGGTTTAAAGGAAGTTTTCATAACTGACATAATCAACCTTGACCCGATATCGAGTTCACCCTCACTGTAATCTTCTCTCCCTTTTTCAATGAAAATATCCTTCTCTTTTCACTTATACTCACATTAATCAAAAGGATAAGTAGTAAAAGTTTACTTGCAGTGCAATATGTGCAAATATTGTTTTTGTAATGGAGCTGCTAAAAATATAGACATAAAAACTGAAAGAAACTTGCTAATAAAGGTCACACACGATGAATTACATACCTAACTTCTTCAGCATTATCAAATCTCATCATTTGACTGTAATGCATATTCTCCAGTGCAGAAATTTGTAATGAAACTTTATTTGCTTCAACTGCAAGACTGCAAAAATTTGAGGGTAACGATCATCCAAATAATTAATTTTGCAGAGTCTGATATTTGGCCGTAGGATGAAAATAACTACAAGAAAAGGCTTCCTAACATTTGACTTGATTAAATAATGTATTTGGGACCCTAATAAATGATGACCAAGAAAATTATGTGCATGATGAAATTAAGTCACAATCACGAGTACAACTAATTGTTGGGGGAACATGCGTGACGTGAACAAAGACACTTTGATGTATTAGGTTGATGCATTCTAGTTTTCTATCTTCATCTTCCTCATTTATTTATCATCCGACAAAATGCAAGTTGTTGAAAATATGTCTTCAAAAGTAGTTATCAAAAGGTATGATAAGTCTAATGTGATGTATCTTGTATTGCAATGGATGTAAGGTTAATAAACAATGGTTAGAGTTAGTTCCATAGAAACCAACTGTTCACATAAGAATGTAACATTACTAAATATTAGTCTGCCTAAGTCAGATGCTCACAACTAGGAATACCAAATCTGATGGTCATTGTTCTTCTGAGAACATCAACCATTACTACAACGATGGCATTTCATTACCCCACTTCCATTACGTGGCTTCTACCTAGGTGGGGTTTTGGGAGGGGGATTGAATGTATGAAACATTACCCTCGTTAGTCATAACAAAGAGGTTGTTTCCAATTGACCCTTGGTAGCAAACATCATCCACAACTTCACATAAATAAAAAGTGCATGCTATTAAATGATACATTCTAATGTAGTGCACTATAATCTAAAACTTAAAAACTCTAAATCTTTGACCCCATCAAGATAAGGGACTAAACGTCAACCATTGCTGATAGAGAAAAATATCATACTTGTAACCTTCTTTAAATGCATCTAAAGCGGCCTTCCAATCACCTTTAGAATCCAAAATATCACCCATATTGATTTTTACTATTGCTTGGCCCTGAAAGTACCATTGATAGATATTAGACCGGCATTAAATAAAACACAAATACCACTTCGAAGAAAACCACTTGAAAGACATGAGATGAAGATCCTAAAACCCAATGGCCTTAATTGTCATGAAAAAAACAGATAAAAATAATAAAAGTGAAAGAAAGAAGATATAAGGTTTTAGTGAGGTCACTTGTGGCCAAATATGGTATAATAATCAATTTCGAGCACATGAATAACAATAAGGACAAAGAAAATCTTACCTCCAAGTTATTAATCACTTTATATATTTCTGAACTTTTGGTATACCATTTACTAGCTTTTCGAAAATCCCGAAGCTTTTGGTATGATTCTCCAACAACCAAAAGTGAATCTGCCAACTTTTCTTTGTCACATAATTCCCTTGCAATTTTCTTCTTCATCTTTGCAAATTCTAGATGCTAAAGACAATGTACGAGAAGTGAGATGGTGGAAAAGGCATCATCCAGAAAATAACTACATTCAATATCACATCTAATTTTACGTGCCTTATGAACTGATTCATATGTTTCTGGAATGCTAGAATACATAAAGAAAAATGCTTTAAAATGCATGAGTTTCCCAAGCCAATTCACACACATATTTGTGTTCAAACAAATGCTCAATTTTGACGACAATCATAAGCCACTTGCATTAAATTATTCTTACAATGGGATGCAAGTAACTAGATTAAAAACAATAAAAATATCAACTAGTTAAAACCTACAATTGCATAAAGGAAAAAGTCATCAAGCAGAAAGACACAATATGAACTTACGTGATCTAGTAAGTAGTAACCACCTAATTACAAAACTCAAGACCTAAATCCTAATAAAGGAGAAAAAAAAGAATTTCAAACTACAATTCCTAAGACATTCTCAACATTATATAAAATCATAGTTCCTTCGCTGGCAACGACATATACTCAAGTTACAAGCATCAAATCCGGAAATATGTAATTATACTCCATCCATTTTCAATATACACAAGTATGAGAACAACATAATTGTAGCACACAAGAAACCAATGCAAAACACAAAAGATGACAAATAATCCATTAATAGCCTGACACTACTTCCAATTCAAAACATTAAGGAATACTAATATGATGATGCTACATTAAACTAAGAAGGCTCGTTTGGAAAGCCGATGCCCGGATTTAATGATGTGGCAAGTTCCTCACCATGTGCAAATTTTTTATATACAAGTTTTAAAATTTGATGGCAACAAGAGCTTATTATATGCGAACCAAAGAGATAAAAAATATTTTCTAGGGAACTTCTTATGAGGTAGAGCTTATCAAAATCAGAAGGCACCTCAAATACAAGATTCAGGGGGTATACACGAGCAAAGCATTGGAATACAGAAAGAAACACAATAGAACATAAATGGTGGTTTTGACACTTACTTTTGACCAATCAGATACAATGACGGTTTTCTCAATGAGATTGTCAATAGATTTCAATTGTTGCCTCAAACACTTTCTTTCGCCAGAAGTTCCTTTTGCCGTGGTCATGCTACGTCTTAGCTTCTTTAATTTTTGTGCTTCTATTTTTATTTCATCCATTACTTTAACATATTCCTTGACAACTCGCATATTTTCCTCAATTTGACGGGCCAACGCATATTCATCTTCCAAGGAGTTTGCCAATTCAAGAGCCTTTCGGTAGCTTGACAAGGCCCGATCAAACTTTTGAATCTTGTTATATAATTCCCCAAGATTAATATAACCTTTAGCCTCCCCTTGGCAATGACCTATATTTTTACAAATTAATATATCTTTTTGGATATGCTCTCGAGCCTTATCCCACATTCTTAGTTGTGTATATACAAACCCAAGGTTATGATGTAACCTGGTGCGCCCAGCATCATTTTCATTCACCTCCTCATCATCACAGATCTTTAAACCTTGCGTCAGAATTTTTTCAGCTTCTTCCAAGTTATCAAGGTCCATTTCGAGCAATCCAATGTTATTATATGCATCAACATATTCCTTAAGAAAAGAAGATTTGGAATCTGGAGGATTTTCCTTGAGAGTTCGAGCAAGATCCATAGCAGACTTGAAATACTTTTTAGCCTTGTGGAGAGCAGAATGATCCTCGTATTTGGAGAATACTTCATGATATGTACGCCCAAGCTGCGTGTTAGCTCTCTGTTGCTCAATCAGATTATCTGCATCTTTGGCAAGCTGTAAATGCTCTTTCTACAGTGATAAAAAGAGACAAATATTCAAGCATCGAGTATTAGCAACAAAAATAGAGAATAGCTTAAAATGAAATACATTTAAGGAAAACAATATTAAGTTTTACTGAGTAGTGAAATAGGAACTTAAAAGGGGTTCATTTCAGATTAGATGAACTGAAAGAGCATGGATTACATATTGTGCTGTCCATAAACCCCCTATTTCCCATCAATCAATGCAATCTCTCGATTCCACATTAGCAAGAAAATGAATTTACAATGATCAACCCATATTGAATTTACCAGTATATAACACAACAAAAGAGCCTCATGGAAACTATAATCCAAACAAATTACCACCTGAAATACCCATAAAATTTATAGTAGTATGTAAATAAATTGCAAAAAATCCAGATTAATGACAATAACCTTAGATGAGTACTAATCATATAATATCCATATCGAGAACCTTAAACCAATTTATGCACCCCAAATCAAAATCAGCAGTTACCAATCCACTAAAAGAAACCCCAATCAAGATTTTATGCAATTACCAAACAACAAAATCAACACATAAAAAACTCAAAATTTAAACTTTCAAGGGTAATCCCTAAAATCAACATCAAACAACCCCCAAACAATTCAAGCAACCAAATCAAATTGTACGCTTCCGAAATTCCCTAAAAAAAAACCCTAGATAGCAAAATTTGAAAGAGATTAAAAAAAGCACCTGATAATAAAGAGCATTTTCATAATCTTGTATGCGCAAATAAAGTTCGCCAATGGATTGACAAGCAGGAAGACGATCCTTTTCAACTAAATAATCAGAAGAAATTTGATAATCAATTCTTAGCCATTTTATAGCTTTACAATACTCGCCTTTTTCCTTAAGAATATCCCCAATTACATTTGCCCATCTTGCTTCTTCTTTCCGATTCCCGATTTCATTTGCACTCTTATATGCCTTTTTTGCAGCTGCTAGTTCAGCATCGTTTTTCCCCATTTCGGACTTTGATTTTGGATGAAATTCGTTTTTACGTATTTTAGGGTTTTAAGTTTGAAAGGAGAATAGTGAAAAATCAATTCTAGGGTGTTAAAACAAAATTTTTGTACAGTGTTTTTGATTGACAGAGCGAAGAATGAAGAAATATTGGATTTGGGGTGGGAAAATTTTGAAATTGGCGCCAAAATTTTTGCTTGCTTCGGCATTTTGGAGATGGGCTGTTAGCCAACTATGGGCAAGAGTAGGAACGATCATCGTTCCAGGATTCTATTGGACCCGTCCTAGATCCGTCCCTTTTTTAAGGATTTGGGTCTTATTTTTAAAACTCATCGGATTTCGGTTAGATCTGGATCTAAAAAATAATTTGCGGGTTCAGGTCCGGATCCGAGATTCGGACCCTACACCTGCCCCTCGAACCCTTATAAATATTAAAATTTTTATTTTTATTTGTCTTCTACGTATGAATTTTGCTCCAACACTTATTTTCTTTTCAAATAATCATAATATATATAAATAATATATATGTTACTTGCTCAGTGATAACCCAATTTACGCTTATTTCATTAACTTGAACTAGTGTTTATAATAGAATTTAAGTGTATATGGATGACGCTATACGACTTAGATTGTTGAATTAGTATTAAATATTTGTAATATACAATAATAACTCTCTTACAAATATACAAAAAATATAATGACTTACAAATTGTTTCAATTTGATAAATCAAAGAGACTTTTCTTAGACCCATGAAGGACCCTAGACCCATCAGATTGGAGGGTTTGGGTTTGGGTCTGGGTCTGAAAATTTCCAGGGCTGGTTGGACCCGCTCCAGACCTGCCCCGGAGTCCTTCCGGTCCGGTCCAGGTTGGTAACCGGTTTTTAAGCCGTCGTTTAACGCTAAGAACCTAAGTTAATCAAACACATTTATAAACACCCTAGTTACAACTATAACGTGTATAGAGGTAAGTTTGGGGATCGAACCACAAGGAACAAGGGTAAGCAAGATTAAGTGCTAGGTGTAGAGAATGGTGTGTGTACGAAATTGGGTGTTTGTGAACTAAACTAAGGAAAGCGATAAACAAGATTAAGATAACAATAAGAAACAAACGGGGTTGGTGAGGATTCACCCTAGGTCGATACTATGTTCTCATACAAAGCTAAGTCAAGGGAGATTGAGCATGGCTCAATAGAGACACTCAAGATGACATGGGGAAGTTGATGACATATAGTCAATACGAACGACCCATAATCGCCCTATGTCTCACAAGGGAGTGGCAGGACAAGATATGTATCGAATATCAATCATTCAAACCAAAACAACCTCAACCCTAATCTAGCATATGAACAACATTCACCAAACCTAGGGTTTCACCAAACCAAAACCCCTAAGAAATCTACTCTAGCATGTTTGGAATGAAATCAACAAAGAACAAGGAAGAAAACATGAATGTAAACATTAGGGCAAGAAATAAACTAAGAATAATGAAAGACAAAGCAAGAAATCTAACTACCCACTATTCTAGAAAGCAATGACCAAAGCAAGAACAAGTTTTGAAAGCAATAGAACAAGATTCAAAGCATTAAATGAAACATGAAAGGGGGAAAGCATTAAATGACATGAATGAACATAAACAAAGCAAATGAAAGCAATAAAGAAAGATAGAAAGATAAACTTACATAAATGAAGATGCTTGAATGTAAAATGAAATGAAATTACAAGACTTGAATGTAAAAGAAAGCAATTGAAATCTATTCTAGGGTTTGGAATTGAAATTAAAGCAATAAATGATGTTTAATAGAAGAGGGAGATTCTATCTATCAAAGCATAGGGTTTATGTCCCTAAAAGTGCCTTTTTATAGGCTACAAAAGTTGGGGTTAAAAGCCCTAAAAGGTCCCACGAAAATAAGCTACGAAGAAAAAGCAATGCGCTGATTTCCCAGCAGATTCGCCCGAAGGCCAGGCTAGCTTCGCCCGAAGCTAGTGCAGTTCGCCCGAAGCTGGGCTGCATTCGGGTAAAACAGTGATTATTGCAACTTTGGCTCAGTTGGTCAATTCGACCGAATCTGTGATGCCTTCGCCCGAATCTATGGAGCTTCGCCCGAATGGTTCTTGGCTTCGGGGTTTCCAGTGGCTTGAACTCTTGCTCTTGAATGCAACACCAAGATTCGACCGAAGGGGGCTTAGATTCGACCGAATCTTGGTCGAGCCCCTTAGTTCTTCCTTTGAAAAGCGTCTTCGAAGTATCGGAATGCCTCGAAACTTTACGAGATGCTCGGGAATGGCTTGGAATGTTCGTAGATGCCTCAAAACACGTGCCTCTTCTTCGACTTTGAAGCTTAAGCCTCGAACTAACCCGAAACACCTCGAAACGAACTCCGATCGTCGTGATATCTTCGGGGATGACCCGAAACACATGTGGGAGTCTCGAAACGCGTGCCACTTCCTCGGCTTTGGCGTTTAAGCCTCAAACTAACCCGAAACGCCTCGAAACGAGCTCCGATCTTCTTGATATCTTCGGGGATGACCCGAAACACATGAGAACACCTCGGAATGCGTGCATTTCCTTCGACTTTGATATCTAAGCCTCGAACTCAACCCGAATCACCTCGAAATCTCCCGAAAACACCTGAAATGATCTCTAAACACCATGGAGACAAGATCAAGGTAAAATCGAGTATATAGAGCATAAAACAATATAAAAACACCGAGAAAAGACACCAAAGTGAGGCTATAAATGTGCTCTAAATCGAGCACATCAACACCCCCAAGCTTAACCTTTGCTAGACCCTAGCAAAGAAACTAGGTAGGAACAACGTGAAAGCACATGGGCACCCCACAAACAAACTAACTACAAAAGCAAAACTAAACTAAACTATGAAAGCAATAAAACCTAATACTCACTGTCGTAGGAATCACGGTCGCACTTAGCACGTACGACAAGCCCTTTAAACCTCAAGGTCTCCCAAAGAGGACGAGTTAGGTCTCGTTAGGGTTTTCAGAAGGAGACCCACAAATCCAAAGCAAACAAACATAGTGAGCGGAGAACAAAACAATACAAGCATGTGCATGGGCAAAACTCTTCCCTAGCCATAGGTGTGCAAGTACAATGGTCTCAATGAGCGCAATACCGAAGAGAACAACCAATTCCACAAGCTTGAGATCCCTAGGGTAAGCTACAACACAGGCTATGCCACCCACTACCTAGAGAGGTCACAAGTCTACGCTCCCCGGGTAATTTCTCAAAAGAGGTGAGAAATATGCATTAACGCTCATGTGTTTGATTACGGTTCGTGTTTCGCTCAAAATCTTCCGACTAAAGATGAGTCGAGAATCAAACACCTAATAGGGGAGAATCATGGGGATTGTGTCTTATCTTACTCCAGCACAGTACAAACTAATTGGACCAAGTCGAACAGGTTAGCACAAAGGTTGTAACGTTGGCTTAGGGTTAAGGTGGGATACATTTGGGAATGTGGAGCTAAGAAGAGGATAGCAAGTGACCCTAAACAAATAACCCACAAACATCTCATGACAAACCAATGAATACTATATCCAAACACCAAAAATAACCCAATAAACTCCTCAAAGCACAATGATCTCTATCATAAAACACCATAAACATGAAATCTCATAAGCACAAGTGTCACCAAGCTCATCTCCCAATTAAACATCGACCTTCTCACTCACATGAATACGATGTGTATAAAATCTCAATGAAAAACAAGAGAAAGGTCTCCTCAAACATAGAGTATGTATGAATAATAATAATAAAAGCACTAGAGAAAATGGGAGAAATAATAGGAGCTTGACACGAAATGGATAGAGTCATAAAAACCAACAACCATAATATCATAACCAAAAACCTACTCATCGATGAAGCACACAACAACCCCACCATCACTTAAGCTATCCTCTAGGTAAGAAGAGGGAATATTTGGCTCATGTGGAGGCTAAATAATGCGGCTACAAAAGAAAAGGAAAAGGCAAAAACTTGGCTTATCCTAAAGTCAATATCGTTCAAGGTAGGCTATTTGGCTATGTAGTTTAAATTCTAGCGAACGTGTTATCATCCCTGGTCTCAAGAAAAGCCGACTATACTGGAGAGGAACCGACACAATACTTAGATCCCCTAACTAGCACACACAATGGATGGAACTCGCAAGGAGTCCAAGAAGGCTCAATCCTTACGGCTAGTCGAAATGCGCCTCTAAAGGTAGACAACCAAGCCACAAACCAAGCAAACCCCAATTCCCCCAAGCTATGTGGAAAACAGTCGAACTCTAGGTCCCAAAACAGGCACAAGGCTAAGGAAATACGAGTTTGCAAAAGGACGTGAAATGTGCACAACAGAAGCTTGCATGTAAGTCTCACAACTCAACCATTTATTGAAAGCAAGGATAAAACACGACTATACAACCTAAACATAAAACTATACAAGCTAAACAAACCAAAAACTAAACAAACTAAACATGTGAAAAACTAAAAGAAAAACTAAACAATAGTTACAATAATGCAAATCTTTCGGGATTTTGAAAGCGTTAAGCGCATCCTCCCCCGAGCTAGCTCAAGAGCCGTCTCGGCGATGGGGAAGGCGAAAGAAAAACCAAAAGAACGAAAGATAGGCATTATTGGAACTAAAGAAAACAAAGCAAACATCATATAAACAACATCAAACACCGGGTTATCTCCCGCAAGTACTTTTGTTTAACGTCGTTAAGTTCGACTCAACAGCTAACCACCAGCTCAAACAAATGAAAAGCTAGGGAAAGAAACCATACCCGAGCTAGGAGCGGACTCACTCCTAGCATCACCATCACCTCGCACATGGTGACCCAAAACTCTCCACTTTGCAATAGTGGAGGAAGTGTGCAATGTAGAACCGGGGTCACCGGGATGAAAGCTCAAATGTGGGGCTCCCCCAAGCTTAGGTGGAGCCATCTTCTTTTTGTGGAACATTTTTCTTTTTCTTTTTCTTACCCGCTTCCTCTTGCGGGGTTGCTTGTCAATGCCATCAACCTCTTCATCATTTTCGGAATGCACAAGAACAAACTTCTCCTTCTCAACATCAACCAACTTCTTCTCTTCCTCATCAATCTTCACCTCATTACAAATCATCAAACCATCATGCATATGGGCGTCAAGAATATATCAAGCCCTCCAACCTTGTCACCATGAGAATCATCAACCAAATCAAGAGAGAAAAGTTGCTCGACCATGGGCTCTTTTGAAGACTTAGCAAACCCAAAAATCGCTTGCTCATCGGCTACCCTTATAGTAATAGTTTCGGCTTCACAATCAATAAGGGCACCCAAGCTCTTCAAAGCATCTCTCCCAAGAATGAGGGGAGTGTAGGGGTCTTCCACCATGTCTAGCACTACGAAATCACAAGGGACAACAACGCTCCCCACTTGAATAGGAAGATCCTCAAATTCCCCACAAGGTACTTTAATGCTCCAGTCGGCAAGTTGGATGGATTTCTTGGATGGTGTGAGCTTGAAAGGAAGGTGCTTAGCAATGCTCATCGGCATGAGGCTAATAGAGGCCCCCAAATCGGCAAGTGCTCCCTTGGGCTTTTTGTTTCCAAGAGTCACGGGTAGTACAAAGGGTCCTCTAGCCTTTTCCTTCTTTGCCCAAGTGCCTTGAACAATGGCACTTACTTGCTCCGGTAAGTTGACAACTTCACTTTCAAGCCTCTTTTTGTTCCCCAAGAGTGACTTCAAATACTTGGCATATTGAGGCATTTGCTCCATTGCCTCTAAGAACGGGATTTTCATTTCCAATCGCTTCATATGCTCAAGAAACTTGAGAAATTTGGCTTGCATTTGCTTCTCCACCACCTTGTATGGGAAAGGAAGGGGTGGGCCACTTAAACGTTCACGAGCACGCCACTCTTGCATTTCTCTCCAATTTCTTTCTTGTTCCAACTTCTCTTTTTCTTTCCCTTCATCTCTCTTCTCAACTTCCTCTTCTTTTTCTTCAAGAACTTCCTCAAGAATCTCTTCTTTTCCCTCTCCCCCAAGCTCATGCTCAACATCCTCTTGTAAATCACTACCCATTGGAGGACCATCACCCAAATCATCACTCGAAGCTTCAATTGGACCCGGATAGGAAGAACCCGATCTAAGGAAGATCGCCTTGCATGTGTGGTGGTTTGATGGTTGATTAGGAGGTAGAGGTTGGGTGGATGGGTTAGGTTGAGGGTTGGATGGGAAAAGCGTGGGTGGAGGTGGTTGGGCTAATTGTGCAAGTTGGGTCTCCAAATTCTTTTGTTGGGTTTGGAGTTGTGCCATTTGAGCTATCAAGGTTTGATTGAGTTGGGCTAAGGTGCTCAATTGGGTGGTCATGAAGTCTTGGTTAGGAATGGGGTTAGGAGGTGGTTGGGTGGCTTGGTAAGATTGGTTGGGGTTGGGTCGTGGTACTTGCGGGAAAGGCTTGTTACCATTGGGCCTAGGAAAACTCCCACCGGCTTGATTGTTTTGGTAGCCTTGGTTGAAGTTTCCTTGACCGTTGTTCGGATTGAAGGGAGGTCGGGAGGCCGGATTGTTGAACAAAGTGTATTGAGAGTACCCTTGACCTTGGTTCCCATAACCCATAGCCGCTACATGTTCGGGAATGCCCCCAAACCCATCAAAATTCGTCGCTTGGGCCCCTTCATAAGCACTTGACCCATAGTCAACCGATGCCACATGATCCGGACTTCTTCCCCCACAATAAGATGCATCGTGATTAGTACCCCCACAAATACGGCATGAGAATTGCTTGGCCTCATTAGCGGCGGAGACATTAGAACTTCCTTGGGCTAGCTTAAGCTTGGACAATTTCTTGTCCATCATAGCTTCGATTTTTTCACCAAGCGAATCAAGGTTAGCTTCATCGAACATACCCTTTGGTTGCTTACTTCTCCTTGTCCCACCCCAAGCACTATTCTTAGCTACCTCTTCGATCATTTCCCTCACTCGGTTGCATGGGACCTTAGAAAGTTGTCCTCCACATGCGGAATCTAAAAGTGCCTTTGTCGAATCATCAAGCCCATCGTAGAAGAAGGTGTTGACATGATTCTCGCCATACTCATGATGAGGGCAAGCTCGGAGCATACCCTTGAATCTAGTCCAGGCGGCACTTAGGTTCTCGTCCTCTTCTTGTGTAAATGACGCTATCTTTTTGCGCCAATCTTGTGTGCGGTTAGTGGGATAGAACCTTTCAAGGAACGCCGTTCTAAGTTGAGCCCATGTGGTGATGGAGTTGGGCTCAATGCATTTATACCAATCCTTGGCGTCCCCCGCTAAACTAACCGAAAAGAGACATAGCTTGATGTAATCGGGGTGGTTAGGGCATTGAGGTATGAACCTACAATTCTCCGTGAATGCCTCTAAGTGTATGAGAGGACATTCGTTTCTTAGCCCGCAAAATGGAGTTTCTCTCACCATTCTTGTGTTTTGTGGGTCTATGCGGAAGTTTGGTGGGGCATTCGGTAGTACCACGGCCTCTTGGAACTCTCTTGACCCCGGAGTCCCAAATTGCCCAAATAAAGGTTGATTCTTGGCCATTGGAGGAGGTGGGTTGGGCCTAGACGATTGACGTGGAGTAGGAGGAGGAGATCGTCTAGTGACCCTTTGTATCTCGGGATTATAAGGAACAAGTTGTAGCTGTGATCTCCGTGTGCTATAGGACATGCAAACAACACTAGAAACCAAGCGTAAGCACTGACAAGCAAGAGTTATTTAAACAAAAACTAAAGAAAGCAATAAAAATGGACTACACAAGCACAAAAGCTAACTAAAACGCCTTGTCCCCGGCAACGGCGCCATTTTGATAACCGGTTTTTAACACGTCGTTTAACGCTAAGAACCTAAGTTAATCAAACACATTTATAAACACCCTAGTTACAACTATAACGTGTATAGAGGTAAGTTTGGGGATCGAACCACAAGGAACAAGGGTAAGCAAGATTAAGTGCTAGGTGTAGAGAATGGTGTGTGTACGAAATTGGGTGTTTGTGAACTAAACTAAGGAAAGCGATAAACAAGATTAAGATAACAATAAGAAACAAACGGGGTTGGTGAGGATTCACCCTAGGTCGATACTATGTTCTCATACAAAGCTAAGTCAAGGGAGATTGAGCATGGCTCAATAGAGACACTCAAGATGACATGGGGAAGTTGATGACATATAGTCAATACGAACGACCCATAATCGCCCTATGTCTCACAAGGGAGTGGCAGGACAAGATATGTATCGAATATCAATCATTCAAACCAAAACAACCTCAACCCTAATCTAGCATATGAACAACATTCACCAAACCTAGGGTTTCACCAAACCAAAACCCCTAAGAAATCTACTCTAGCATGTTTGGAATGAAATCAACAAAGAACAAGGAAGAAAACATGAATGTAAACATTAGGGCAAGAAATAAACTAAGAATAATGAAAGACAAAGCAAGAAATCTAACTACCCACTATTCTAGAAAGCAATGACCAAAGCAAGAACAAGTTTTGAAAGCAATAGAACAAGATTCAAAGCATTAAATGAAACATGAAAGGGGGAAAGCATTAAATGACATGAATGAACATAAACAAAGCAAATGAAAGCAATAAAGAAAGATAGAAAGATAAACTTACATAAATGAAGATGCTTGAATGTAAAATGAAATGAAATTACAAGACTTGAATGTAAAAGAAAGCAATTGAAATCTATTCTAGGGTTTGGAATTGAAATTAAAGCAATAAATGATGTTTAATAGAAGAGGGAGATTCTATCTATCAAAGCATAGGGTTTATGTCCCTAAAAGTGCCTTTTTATAGGCTACAAAAGTTGGGGTTAAAAGCCCTAAAAGGTCCCACGAAAATAAGCTACGAAGAAAAAGCAATGCGCTGATTTCCCAGCAGATTCGCCCGAAGGCCAGGCTAGCTTCGCCCGAAGCTAGTGCAGTTCGCCCGAAGCTGGGCTGCATTCGGGTAAAACAGTGATTATTGCAACTTTGGCTCAGTTGGTCAATTCGACCGAATCTGTGATGCCTTCGCCCGAATCTATGGAGCTTCGCCCGAATGGTTCTTGGCTTCGGGGTTTCCAGTGGCTTGAACTCTTGCTCTTGAATGCAACACCAAGATTCGACCGAAGGGGGCTTAGATTCGACCGAATCTTGGTCGAGCCCCTTAGTTCTTCCTTTGAAAAGCGTCTTCGAAGTATCGGAATGCCTCGAAACTTTACGAGATGCTCGGGAATGGCTTGGAATGTTCGTAGATGCCTCAAAACACGTGCCTCTTCTTCGACTTTGAAGCTTAAGCCTCGAACTAACCCGAAACACCTCGAAACGAACTCCGATCGTCGTGATATCTTCGGGGATGACCCGAAACACATGTGGGAGTCTCGAAACGCGTGCCACTTCCTCGGCTTTGGCGTTTAAGCCTCAAACTAACCCGAAACGCCTCGAAACGAGCTCCGATCTTCTTGATATCTTCGGGGATGACCCGAAACACATGAGAACACCTCGGAATGCGTGCATTTCCTTCGACTTTGATATCTAAGCCTCGAACTCAACCCGAATCACCTCGAAATCTCCCGAAAACACCTGAAATGATCTCTAAACACCATGGAGACAAGATCAAGGTAAAATCGAGTGTATAGAGCATAAAACAATATAAAAACACCGAGAAAAGACACCAAAGTGAGGCTATAAATGTGCTCTAAATCGAGCACATCACAGGTTTATACCGATTTGGCCAGAAATAATTTTTAATGCCAAAAAAAAAATTAAAAAATGAAAGATTTTAAAATAATTTAGAAAATTAATTATTATAAAATTCCAATATTTGAATTAAAAAATTAGTTTGTATTAGAAATAAAATATTTGAAGCTCTTTGTATAAGTATATACATAAAAACTATAAATATTATTCCCCTTCAAAGTTACTTTCATGTACATCCGATCTAACCCGAATTTTTCCAGGTTTAGACCGGACCAGAAACTTGGAATGACGAATTAGTAAGACCCGGAGCTTGGACCGGATGCAACTGGTTCGGTCCGATTCTAATCTGGTCTCATTTTGCACACCCCTAACTGTGGGCACTAATAATGGCAACGATTCGGGTTTGGGTTTGTTAAAGGTTCCCATACGGCCATTCCATCTCATTTCGGTCAGTCTCTCTTGTATAAAATCATCTCACGGTAAAAGATCTCAAAATAAGAAGTTTATAAGCCAAAATTTTGTATTATTTAGCTTTTTAACCCTAGTATGACGTATGTCTTACAGAGCTATAGTGCGACCGTCTCATATAAGAATTTGTGCATTTTAATTTCATCAAAGTGAACCTGATTCGGATTAAGGGGGGGCTTGGTCTTAGTTCTCATTTCCGTTTCTTGGCAATTTAAGATGCGATTTCAGGTAATTCAACTCGTAGGTTGGATCACCTGTATAGCTCTTATTATTGATTTTATCAGGGGCGGAGTAAAATGTTTCAAGGTCCGATTTTTTTTTTTTTAAGTTTCTATAATTAGGGCTCTTCATAATTGAAAAAGAGATTTTCTTATAGTAAAATAAAAACTCAACACAATTCTATTTACGTACTATAATTAAATAAAAACTTAACGCAATTTCTAACTCGCTAATAATAATAACTTAAATTAATTTGTTAAAATTAAATTTTCTTTTCTATTGTTAAGAAGAAAGAGAAAAAAAGTACACTAACTATTGAGACCTTCCCACGATGAAATGGCCTCAATTGGGTCAGCCTAAACTTAAATAAAAAATTGTTGCTTTAAACAATTCAAATTTTATATGTTTTTTTTAATGCTTTTCTCTAATGGGCTTATGGGCTCGTCTCACGCTGAGATGGTCTCATATAAGTCTTGCTAAAAAAGTAAAAGATTTGATGGATAATAATAAAAAAGCGTAAAAGTTTAAAGAATTGAAAATTTAAGAAATAAAATGAATGATTATTTTTAATGATTATTGATGTTTAAGGAATGGGAGAAATTAAATGATGTAAGAGAAGAAGTTTGGTGTTAGGAGGATTGCTTTGAAAATAGATAAAAGAAAAAAGAGAATAAAATATAATTAATAAGGTTTAATCCTATGACCATTGATAAATTAAGTAATAAAACTCTCACCAACTACTCAACTTCATTAATATGTTCTATTAATATAATTTTTTGTATACGAAACGTTTAGGGGGTGTTTGGTATGGGATTTTAAGAGTTTGGTAATGGAATGAATTAGCCCAATCCCTTATAGTTTGTTTGGTATGAAAAATTAGAAACCCAATCCCTTACCTACAAACAACCCATTCCCCTCATTTGTTTCACCCCATTATGGAGAGGTAACACTTTGTTTCCCTTATATGGTAAATAAGAGTTATACCAAACACCAAATAACCATAACCTATACCTTTACCCTTACTCCTTTTTATCAATTCCCTTTCCATTACATTTTTTCTTCCAATACCAAACACCCCATTAATGTTTGAGGGCTTGATGCATATACCCCGCATCGGCGCACCCCCTAAAAATCGCCCCTAGTTTGTACTCTAAATATAAATGTAAAAAAGTAATATAAAATATTACCAAAAAAAAGTAATATAATGGGGGTGTTTGGCAAATTAGCTTATTAAACAATTTTAGCTTATTTGGATATAAATAGAGGGTTGGGTGGTCAAACCAGCTAAATATAGTATTTGGTGAATCAGCTGGTTGAAACAACTTATTGATACGAATAAACTGTTTTTGAACAAGCTGCTTATAGCAGCGGGTTCAAAATCAGCTGGTCAAACCAGTTAATAAAATCAGTTGGTCAAATCAGCCACTATAATCAGCTATCAGCTATTTGCCAAACACCCTCAATATATAAATAACGTGTGGCATGTTTTTATTGTGTATTTTCCAAAAATTTATTGCATGTCAATTATCATTTTAAACTTTAACTAAAAAGAAGATAACAAATATAGTTAATATATAAATGAGAAAGTAAAAATAAAAATGATTAATTAAAAAAAAGAAAGAGGACTTGAATCTAATATTCCAAATGAATACTAAGCTACCTAGGTATCTCGAATAAATCAAAGTCATTGTAGTTCGTTGTCGCTGCTACCTCTTGAAGATGCATATGCTACTATCATCATTCATGAATCATCACCGTCTTGATCATCATCATTCTTCAGTTCATGCCTTCTTATATCATTTTAATCTTAATTTTTTGCCAACACATTGAGTTCTCTTTTCATCAAGCACTCTCTTACATGCATTAAAAATAGAATTTGATGCCAGTAGAAGCTGAAATTGTAAAGATATTCTTTACAATATTTGATAATATTGAAAACTTTAAATTTTAAATTTTGATTATTTTAAATTAAAATATTAGAACAATGTAGTGCAATTTCATAATGAGGTTTAATAACATTATATATTTCTACATATAAAGTGATAAGGATGAAGAAGGTATATATAAAACTATCATTTTGACTATTGATTGTGTAAACTATGACAAGATGAAACTTAATGGTAGGTATTAAGATGAAACTTCCTACAAGTTTTAACATACTTATCCACATCACTTTGTGGACGATTTATAAAATGATAGTAGTAGTAAATTAATTTGGCTAGACAATATATCTTACACAAAATCTCACAAGAGACAGTCTATAGGATAGACCATAAAATTGGGCCAGCCCATTTCCCTTAATTGATTTTTTTTATTATAATATCAATTATATTATGTTATAATCCTAAATGTAAGGTATTATAACCTCGAATATACTATTCTATAACCCTAAATATAAGTTATTATAACTCCAAATATACTATGTTATATTTTGGGCTGGGCTTTATGTATTCCGTCTATAGAATAGACCGTCTCCCATGAGACTTACTGTATATCTTAAAACCCGGCCCGAGTCTAAAATTGTTGTTATTCCGTAAATATAAGGAAAGCCAATAACATACCCCAACCATGTATCCATCATTTTCTTGAGTATCGACCTAAAGAATCCATTTTCTTATGTCTAACTTTTTGCGGTTTTTTCAAGAAAGAAAGCATATTGACATTTAATAATAAAAGAACTAAAACAATAAATAAAGTATTAAAAGACTAACAAAAAAGACTAATAATTCCAACGTAAGGTGAAATAAAATAACATATAAAACTTAACGAGATTCCCCAACTTGGGCTACGTCCTCCTGGGCTCCTAGTATCATACTCTTTTATTGATTGATAAATAGCAATGAAGTTCAACGAACAAACGAGAAAAAGAAGAGTTACGATTAGGGTTTTCTTGTGGATATAAAATCACGATTATGAGTCTGATAAATAACCATAGCTGATATAACACGATCATTGTAAAATAAAAGATACAACAAAAAAGATAAGATTCTCCTCATTGAGCCCGCCCTCGAATGAACGTACCATCGGCTCATTTGGGCAATTGAGATCAGAAGCTCCCAAATCAAAACAGCATTCGCCAGGGGCGATGCTCGTTTGAGCGTACCGTTCTACTTATAGCACCTCAGCTGAATTTTTCACTACAGAACCTTCTGCCTGCTGCTTTGCTTATCTGCTCGACCAAATGTCCAAGCGCTTGTTTGAGCATACTGCTTCTTCGTGCCTCGAAACTTCTTGTATGAAATAATTGGTATTTCTTTGGGCCATAACGCGACTAAAGGCACCAAACTTCAACAGAACCATATGTAAGCAGCGCACGATCAGGTACTCACGCTCCCGGAGTAGAACGAGACCTTTCTCTCTATGCTCCTTTTATTTCAGCGCTGGGCATGCTTGTTGTTTTTCGAATAATTGTTCTGCACTTCTGCACAAGCCACTTCAAATCATTACTAAAAGTTTGAAAATCTCTCGATCATTTGAATCAAAGACAACTTTACGCTACGGGATCACAAGGATTATACACCAAACAATTACGGAAACTAAAGCTATTATTTTGATCTCGTAAAGCCAAAAGGGCAAAAGAACCACTCCTTTCGGGTCTTGCTAGGGATTATAACTTATAACAATTAAAATTTATGCAACCATACCCTAGTGACATCTAAATGCGTAGAATGTTTAAATCCCAATAAAAGGAGAGTTTGAAAAACGACTGATAGCTAGCAGCTGATTAGAGTGACTGATTTTGTTAACTGGTTTGACCAGCGGATATTAAACTTGTTGCTATGAGCAGCTTGTTTAAAATTAACTTATTTATAATAATAAGTTGTTTCAACCAGCTAGTTTACCAAACATTAACGTTGGCTGGTTTGACCACGCAACCCTCTATTTGTATCAAAATCAGCTTAAATTGCCGAATAAGATATTTCGCCAAACCCACCTAAAGTCTAGAATATATTGAAAGAAAGTGAGTGTCGGAAAGTATGAACTGTTCGGAACGAGAAGAAATAAGAGTGATATCATACCAAATCAGACATGCAAAACAAGGCAACTAAAGCCTCTCAACATGGATCCTTTAAGATTGAGCAGAATACTTTGTCACAAACCCTCTTCTTTTTGCATCAAGAATTTATGGCAGTAAAACTCTTCGAATGACAGCCTGTCAGCTGAAAATCAATATAAATCCAAAGCCAAAAAAACACACCGAGTGTCAATAACGGCTGTTGCGTGCATTCTATTTCACACTATAAACCATTCAGAGATTCGTAAGGTTTACATGGTTCGTAAATGCCAACCTGGATTCACACACAACAACCTAGAACACAAGTCAAAGCAGTCTGGATGTATCTTTTGTAGGACAATCTGCGAAAACGGTAAGCCTACAGCGGACTTGATGTTCTTCAATAGCTGAAAATGAAATAATAAAGAGTGATTAGAAAAGGCTGCAACGAACTCACAATATAAGCAAAAGAACATAACTACCTGAACATTAGTCCTTCCGTGGAAAGGAGGGTAACCATTCAAAAGTTCAAAAAGTATTGCCCCAACACTCCACATGTCAACCTAGAGTAAAGTATGACGCTTTACGTAAGCCATTGCACCCTTTTGCAATAATGTAGATGCAAGAATTATTCTTACTTTATGATCGTATCGTTGAAATCCCAACATTTCGGGCGCCATATACAAAGGTGTGCCACAAACAGTTTCAGCGTAATCTCCCGAGATTAAAATTCTACACATGAAGAGAAAAAGAAACTTAGTGAAAAGTACTATAAATGCAACCTTTAACTTAGTATGGCCATACATTGGAGAAAATCATACAAAATGTATATATAGTAAAGCATAAGACTTATCCTTCAAGAGATAAGAAACAAAAATGTTATCCGCATTGAGTACTTACCTTGATAGGCCAAAATCAGCTATCTTTAGTAGTACGCCACTGTCCGAACTGGATAATAGAATGTTCTGCAGACCCAAATGAGAACATTTAGCAATCTTAAATAGCTTTTGGGGTGGGTGGGGGTTTAATAATCGTTTTCCCAATTGAGTTAGGTTTAGATATCCAACTTTTGTCAACCAAACTTCATGAGCAAATGAAAGCTTTAAGTTTTTGTCATGGATTGACTTAGCCATAGGACAGATTTTACAAATGACAAAAGAGAAATAAGCAGTGAAACATAATTCGCTAGTTAGTTTGTATGTAAAATGTAAATGTATAACAAAAGATTAAGTGTAAACAAAGAACGATTATAAAAGATAGTATATAAGCAGTGAAACATAATTCGCCAGTTAGTTTGCCTTTTGGATTCGCGATTCGCTCAAAATGGTTCAAAAATAGCCTAAAACCGACCATAATTTTGCTTTTCTCGATTTGCGATTCACAAGGCCGATAGAATCATGCGACACTGTATACAAGCATTCGAGAGGCTTGTTCTCTCTTAATGAGTAACTCCTCTTAAAATTGTTACTTGGATGAATGCCTAAAAAACCTTCCCCGTCCCCTCTATTTATACTAATTATCTCCAATTTTTTCCCCCCAACTTAACTAATCCCTAATTATTATTTAATACTTAATTCCAACAATATCATTCCCAGCCCTTCACGACAGTTTTATGTGTGGAAAACCTCTTATGAAGGGAAATTCTTTATGAAACTCAAGAGAAATTCTTTAACTGACTACGCTCTTCCCCTTCATGGATCATTTTACTCTAAGGCTTTGTTTAGATGGAAAGAAATGGAGGAAAAAGAAAGGAAAAGATTTGAAGGGATGGAGATCCCCTTGTTTGGATATCTGATAGCAAAAAGGGAGGGAGGGGAATTGAAGGGAAAAGATTTGGAGGGATAAAGTCCTTCATTTTGTTAACATCTAAATCTCTCCATAAGAGCAAAAATTTGGAAGAAAATTGAAATTTCCTATCTTTCCCCTCCCTTTCCTTCCCAAATCCCATACAAACAATGGATCCGTCTCTTCCCCTCTTTTTCCTTTTCCTTCCTTCCTTCCCTTCCCCTCCCTTTTCTTTCTCTTCTCTCCTAATTTGATATCGAAACATAGTCTAAATGAATGTTATATTTTTTTTCGCAAAAAGCGTTTTGAAAAAACCTCATCTAACACAGCTACCATCTTTGTTCATACTTAATTGTCAAAAACACACACAAAAAGATACTTCAGGTTCCTAGGCTAAACAGTTGATTTATTATTTCAAAAGTATAGCCTTCCACATTTCTAATTGATTGAAAAACCATTTGCCCTTTTCCTGAATTCTGTATTTCCATATCTGTCTATTACAAAGATATTCTCACGTCACCAGCCACACAGCCTACAGAAAATTTTGCAATATTATTCTTTCAACTGTTCTTGAACACTATTACTTCATCATAGAGGAAATCTTCTATCCTACATCTACACGTAAACTCCATTCGGATACTTTTATTTGAAGAGTCTCAGAAATTGCAGTTTATCAATAAGCTCAAATTCCCTCAAAAACCTGGTCACACACTCTTCCAATCACTACATAGTGACATTCTTCCAATGTCATTTACATGCTAATTTGCAGCCTTTTTTTTTTTTACTCTTAATCAAAATCTCCTAGGAAAAATCTCCTCTTAAAGCAATCGTACGATTAACCAATGGCTTTTGGCAACATAAATTCCTTTCTCATTAGTTCATCAACAAATCAGTTTGGAAACCACAAATAAAACAAAGCAATGCATCCAGTGTTAAAAAGAATTTGACATGTAGAAACTCGAGTGCATTAATAACAATACCTCTGGCTTCAAATCACGATGAACAATTTGATGGCTTTGCAGTATTCTTAAACCAGTTCCTGCAAGTGATATCCTATGAGATTATCTAACCAAAACAGCTAACAAACGTTCACGATCATAGATGCACATACAATAAAACCTACTTACCTAGTTGATACATAAAGTCTCTAGCAATTTGCTCTCGGACTCTACCATTGTGACGTATATAAGAAGCTAAACTGCCCCCATTACAGAACTCAAAGACCAAAACTATGCAACCTTCGGCCTGGACAAGGAAAGAGGGCGGGAGTTGAGACAGAAATCATATGACAAAATAGTAGCCACACGGTTTCTAATTCAGAAAACAAAACCTAATGTCATACATCAAAAGTTAAAGTCAATACAATCTCCGAATACCATATTATATCCCCATCTTAGTGTGTATACAATTTTACAATAATGGGTCAAAACACACCATCAAAACCTAGAAAGGCCTATCATTTTACTGCTGCCATACACTATCAAGCAATAAGCCAATAACCAATGTTACTTGAACTCTATATTACTCCCAAGTACATGGGTCCGATCCTTGACATTCTTTCAAGGAACCAAGTCAACCAAAAACTTAAGCTGATGGTTGAGGCCCCAGAATATGTTATATACTCTAACACGCCCCCTCACACGAGAGCCCTTTGGGCTAGAAGTGTGGATGCGACACAGGCCCTCCTCATACCTGGCGCTGAATATTCCACTTTAAATGAGGGGTGGTTGAGAATCGAACCTGTGACCTTTTGTCACACTGGCTTCTGATACCATGTTAAAGAACTTAGGCTTTTGGTTGAGTTGGTTCTTAAACACATTCCGACGTTGGAATGACATTGATAAGTCACTTTGGGCCAAAGTCTATGGAATTGTTTTAACAAAATATACTCAAACTAATTCAGTCAACCACAAGTATCCAAGTTTGAGTAACACACACTATACTCAAAATACTACTATCCAAGTTGCAGGAACTTTTCTTGTCTTTCCTCGAATTGGGGGACTCTTTGTTCACGCTCTCCTTCTGGGTATGAGTTGCCGCCGTCCTTCCTTCCCCGACCCTGCTCATGGTTTTTCTATGGGCGGGATAAATTGAGTATGATGATGATGATGATGCCATATAATTCAAGTTTATGTTACAATAAATCATTTTATCCAAAGAACTATCACAAGCCCAACTTAAAATTCCCAAGTTTTCTGATTAATAAGAAAATAATGAAAGGCAATGAGCAACAACCAAAACCCAGAAAAACAATAGGGCTATTAACAAATTGGCAATCAAATTTGAGTAACAATAAATCAATTTGCAGAAAATACTAATATCAAAAAACCCAAATACCCAAATTGGATGATAATCTGCTGAACCCACCAGTAAAAATGGCAAATAGAAACAATCAACCAAAACCCAAAAACATAATAAGAGTACAAACAATTTGGCAATCAAAATAATAAAAGATTAAAATGAAGAAATAAAAAGATTAAAAAAACCTGGAAAAATTTGACAAGACGGATGATGTTAGGATGATTAACAGATGATAAAAAGTTAAGCTCACAATCAAGGCAAGTTTTCAGTTTTGGGGTTAACATAGAAAGGATGATTTTCTTCAAAGCTACATCTTTAAAGTCAGGATCATTTCTGTGATTAGCTCTCCAAATAGTGGATAATGGGTTTTCACTGATCTTTTCTCTTAAAATGTAGTCTCCAACTATCATCTTTTTGTTTCTGCTAACCAAAAATTTGTGTGTAGTTCGATGGAATCATCTGGGACAATAAATTTTAGGAAAATTTATTTAAAATAATTTAATACTCCATTTTATTGATTTAAAATAATTTAACTTTTAGAATTTTGTGTGAAACACCGTCTATTTGAAAAACTAGCTTTAATTGGGCCAGCTCACGATATAATTTTTAAAATATTGCATTGTAAGTAGGCATTAAAAATGCTTTAAATAGACAAGATATTGAAAGTAGGTATTAAGCATACAGTAAGTAAGCATTAAAGATAATGTAATTAGGCATTAATCTTAATGAACTGGGCTTGAGATATGTCTCTCAAAGAGACGATCTCTTAAGAGACTAGTTGTTTAACTTTTGATTAACGCAAAAATTTGCGTAAGACTGTCTTATTCTAAGACCACAATTGGGCCGGCCCATGTGCTACACGCACCCCGGTCTCTTAAGAGACTAGTTGTTTAACTTTTCATCATCATCATACCCAGTATTCCCGCACATAGATAGATCTATGGTTATGGGCTGGGGAAGGAGGCTCGACGGCGTCTTATACCCATAAGGAGAGGGCGGTCAAAAGAGTCCTTCGGCTCAAATAGTTGTTAAACTTTTGATCAACAAAAAAATTTGCGTAAAGACTGTCTTATTCTAAGACCACAACTGGCCCGACCCATGTGCTACACGCACCCTCCAGAATTGCATTTTTTTGTTCAGCCGGTTTTGGCCGAGACCGTCTCAAGGTGAGAAGGCCCAGCCTAAACCAGCAGACGCGCACAATAGGAGGGAAATAACACTGCAATATATAAACTTCCCTCTTTTAAAACAAAAACTTTCATATTCAAAATTAGGAAACTTCCCATAATCAAAACCGCAACAAAGCGTGAAAATAGGAAAGAATATTCCTGCAATTTCTCTCAATTTCATCACAATTTCTGCAATTTTCTTCATTCTTTTCAAGAAACTGCTCAAGAATGTCTGCAATGGAGGATTTAATAAATGAATTTGAAATTGAAATGAGGTTACAAGCGTCGAGAACACAACTTGAACAAATTGAAGGTAAATTTGACCAGAACCTTTATTGACGGTAGTAAATAATGCTAATACAAATTACAAGCGGAAATTTGTATAAACCCCTTTGTGTGATGACAAAATTAAAATTACAAGATGATTATAATGCTATGAAATAAAGAAGATTATTGTGTAACGACAACCGTTACCCGGAAACTTGGCACAAGTTGAAGGCGTGTGCTCACTATCTTTTTGTGATATTTCCCCCACAAAAGTACTTGGGTTTAGAATTTGGAAATTCACAATGATATACAATCAACCCCAATACACCCTTAGTACTTAGGATGTATAATGTAATAACAATGTGTTTAAGAATTATAAGCTATGGAATGCAAGAACAAGAGTTAATTACTCTCTTGACAAGCACAAGACAAAATGAGAGAAAAGCTTAAGAATTCAGAGGAAAAGGTGTGCTCAACACAATGCACAAGCTCTCTATTTATACACAAGAGGAGCCTTGGACATTCACCACTATTGATGATCACATTGATGAGAAAATCATCAATTCTCATTAAGCTAGGCATTCATGAGTATAGTTGTGTATTAAACCCATAATAATCTCAGAAATAATGAGATTAAAGAAAGAATCTTAAGCATTAAACTTAAGAAAAACGGGAAGAAAAGCAACGATCTTCTCCAGCCCAGACCGCCGAGTCGGCGGTCAGTCCTTCCCAAGGATTGCCGACTCGGCGATGCCTTTCTGACCAAATCATGCATTTTCCAGAAGCTGAAGCCGACTCGGCTTTAGCTCCTATAGAGGGACCGCCGAGTCGGCTGTAGGCTGACTTGGTTTTTCCCCTTAGCTTGTTTTGTCCTATTTTTTAAATGCCTTACGGACTTAGTATATTAATACGTTTTGTCCCACTACTTTTAGTAGCTTTAGTGATTTATATGGACTTAGTAATTTGATACGTATTGTCCTACCATCTTAGTAGTACATAGTGATTATATACAAGATTATTAGACACTAAAAGTTCAACAATCATCCCCCATTTTGGGTATAATAAGCCTCTCATTTACCAAAACTCATAATACATTTCATGCATCAACGCTAATATCCCTACGGATTGAATTAACGCCTAGTACAACACACTTAACAAGTGATCGAGTCAGAATTGATTTCCATAAGGAATTGAATCAGATGAGCCTTCCAACCACTTGAAGATGTAGTACACACAAAACAAATAACACAAAGTTATTAACTTGACACATTATAAGGCCGTGTCCGTATCTTATTCATAAGTTTATCATAGTCATTATGCCAATCTTGACTACTTGAAGCGGCCACACTTCAAACTTATATAGGTAGGTTTTCAGTACGTATAAAACATATCCCTGTGACGTGGATATAACACCAAGAGCTCTTCAACCCTTGATCTTGAGAACTTTCAAGACGACTACCTTATTCCATCACGGTACAAAGCAACGACGGGTCATATAACGAGTTGCTTTAACAAAAATCAAGAGGACTTTACCACATTGAATTCAGACACGATGTTACTCATGCGTGAATTGGGTCTTCCCAAATGATTTTATTGACATAAACCGATTTCAACTGAGGCTTTCTCAATTGAATCTCTATTCATGGCTTTCGTAAACGAATCCGCCACATTGAACTTAGTGTTCACATAGTCAAAAGTTATGACCCCGTTAATGATAAGTCCTTGCACTAGGCTATGCCTAAGAGCAATATGACGAGACTTACCATTATATACTTGACTATAAGCTCTACCTAAAGCCGTCATGCAATCCGCATGGATTGCCACCGGTGAAATTGACTTTGGTAACAAAGGTATCTCAAACATGAGATTCCTCAACCACTCTACTTCACTAGCTGCTGAAGCTGACATCGTACAGTCGGCTATACATGTTTGTTTCTTAGAGGACCACGAAATGGCACCTCCCCCATAAAGAAACACACATCCACTAGTAGGAGAGTTATCCTCTTCATTAGTGATCCAGCTAGCATCGGAATAACCTTCTAGAATAGGAGGTTCTCCGCTATACGCTATACCATAGTCCTTGGTACGCAACAAGTATCTTAATACTCTCCTTATCGCCATCCAATGATGGGGACCCGGGTTACTAGTAAATCTACTAAGTTTACCAACCGCAAATGCTATGTCAGGCCTAGTACTTGTCATAGCATACATTAAAGATCCTATGACCTTTGAATACTCCAATTGTGAAATTGGTTGACTGGTATGTTTTGCAAATTTCATACCCGGTTCCATGGGAGTAGAGATCGGCGCTTTATCAAGCATATTAAACCGCTTAAGTATTTTCTCAACATAGTGAGCTTGACTTAACTTAATACGGTTACCTTGCCTTATGATCTTAATGCCTAAGATCACATCGGCCTCCCCCATATCCTTCATCTGGAAGGACCTAGACAAAAAATCTTTTGTCTCTTGGACTTGTACTTTACAAGTACCAAAGATAAGCATGTCATCTACATATAGACAAATGATAACGCCATTACTATGGCTATCGAACTTGCTATATACACACTTATTGGCTTGATTCAACTTGAATCCAAAAGACAATATGGTTTCATCAAAATTTTTGATGCCATTGCTTAGGTGCTTGTTTAAGTCCATATAAGGACTTCACAAGTTTACACACCTTTTGCTCCTGTCCTTTCAAAACACACCCTTCGGGTTGTTTCATATAAACCTCCTCATCTAATTCCCTATATAGAAATGCGGTTTTAACATCCATTTGATGTATTTCTAGATGATAGACCGTAGCTAATGCTACCAATAACCGAATAGTGGTTATTCTTACAACCGGTGCATATGTATCGAAATGCGGTAATTTGATACGTATTGTCTCACTACATTAGTAGTACATAGTGATTATATACAGGATTATTAGACACTAAATGTTCAACAACTTTGTGTTTTAATGATGAACAATCTATATGTGAAATTCATATTCTAAAAATTTTACAGATTTGATGCTTGATGGAGATGATAATGGTGAATTTGAGATGGAAATGATGGATTGTATAGCATTACATCAATTGACTATCTTAAGATGAAAATTGAGTACTTTAGTATATGAACTGATTATTTTAAGAGGACAATTGAGTATTTTAACATAACAATTTAAGAAGTTAACATTATAACATTACATCAAGTTAAACAAATATAGATTGTATAGCATATCAATTGAGTATTTTAAGAGGACAATTAAGTATTTTAAAATAGCAATTTAGTAAGTGAAGTGTATACTTTAAGAGGAGAAATGAGTACTTTGATATATGAACTGACTATCTTAAGATGACAACTGAGTACTTTAATATATAAACTGAGTATCTTAAGATGAAAATGAACTAACTATCAAGAGATAAAAATCTATTACTTTAAGATGAAAATTGACTATCTTAAGATGACAACTGAATACTTTAAGAGAACAATTGATTATCTTAAGATGAAAATTGAGTACTTTAATGAACTGATTATTTTAAGAGGACAATTGAGTATTTTAACATAACAATTTAAGAAGTTAACATTATAACATCACATCCAATGTTATTAAAATCGCGATCCGGATCGTAAAATCGTACGATTTTACGATTCCACCTGGGCCTTACGAGTTGGATTGGAAGTGAAATCGGAATCAAGTAAAATCGCCCATAAAATCGGTAAAATCGGGTAAAATCGGGTGAAATCGTTAAAATCGGTCGATTTTACCGATTTTACCAAAATGCCTAAAATTAACCACATGACAATTTTTACTTTTAAAAAAACCCTAAATCTCAATTTACCTAAATCTTCATACAGCAGCCCAGAGCCTACGCCTTACCTCTATACCTCATTCTTCTCTCTCATTGTTTTATTATTATTGAATTTGTGCGGAATTTGTGAATTTTTTATTGAATTAAATAGTATAATTGATTCATTTTTATTAATTACTCATGTTGGATTAAATAGTAGTATTATGTAGTTAATGAGTATTTACTTATTTATTTATGATTAATTTTGCTCATGAGTATTTTGTTAATTACTCAAGTTTGTCAACTTGTACTTGACTTTATTAGTAGATGGTGTAATTTATATTGCTTATCTATCATGTAACAGTGAAAACGTGAACTCATGAAATAACTAACTTGACTTTTGTTTTATTACACAATATATTGATAATAGGTAATTTTAAGTGTTTCTTTTACATTTAAAATGTCTTGAAACAAATACAAACTTCAAAAACTACTTAAATCATAAAAATTGGTAGAATCGGTCGATTTTACGATTCAATTTTAAGAGGGGCTTCCGATTCAAAGTAAAATCCCGATTTTAACAACCTTGATTACATCAAGTTAAAAAAATATGGATTGTATAGCATATCAATTGAGTATTTTAAGAGTACAATTGAGTATTTTAAAATAGCAATTTAATAAGTGAAGTGTATACTTTATGAGGCGAAATGAGTACTTTGATATATAAACTGACTATCTTAAGTTAATATATAAATTGAGTATCTTAAGATGAAAATGAACTAACTATCAAGAGATGAAAATCGATTACTTTAAGATGAAAATTGAATATCTTAAGATGACAACTGAATACTTTAAGAGGACAATTGAGGAGGAAGAACGAAAATGGAGGAAGACAAAGCAAGAAGGACCTAAGTGCAGCAACAACGAAACAGAAGGAAAAACGAAAATGGAGGAAGAAAAAGCAAGAAGGACAATGGAGGAAGAAGAATCAAGAAGGAAAGTAAATTTGATTTGAAATAAAACTGAAATGGCAGTTTTCAAAAGAGGAAGTTTAAGAGATGCCAAAAAAAAAAGAAAAATGGAAAGTTGGAGGGAACCCGCGCGCGTGCAGGCCACGTTAGAATATTTCCAGAATATTTAGGAGATATTCTCGGGAATATTTTAGGGAGTAATTATAGTAATTGTATATTTATGTAATATTCTTTATTAGGTAGCTTTAGAGGTATAGCTTGTATATAAACCGATTATGTGAGTAATGGAAGATTAACACAGCCTAATTGAAAACCCCAAACTTTGTGTTCTACCCGAAATCATGGTATCAGAGCAGCAACGATTCTGAATCGTTTTTGCTGTTTCATCATTTACCAGGAACCTTACCTGTTAACCGGAAAAATCGAAAACAAAAATCATTGCCGATCCCCGAACTCCAACTACGATAATCGCTAACAGTAGCTTATAGTCGCCGGTATATTCACGGAGTGTTTCCAGTATTGATATTCTGCCTACTATATATTCTGGAAATGAAAATGATTATCACTTGTGGAAAGATTCGGCGAAATCCAATGAGAAATTGTCATGACCATGGAACCTCCATGGAACCTGATTTCATAGAAAAGAAGGAAGGTGGCGTGGTAATGTGTAGTACAAAAAAAGGGAGAGAGAACCTCTCTCTTCAAGCAAAATACGACTCCTTTAATGAAAGAGTAGGGTTTGCAAGCATGACACATACACTCTATGTGGGCCGGCCCTCTAATGAAAAACAAGGGGGTCCCACATGTCATCCTTTTGTTGATCATCCACAAAACTCACATGGCACGGCTTTAAATATTTTTCGAGGTGGTTGGATTTTCGATTGTGGGGCCACAGACACTATGTCCTATGACCCTAATGATTTTGTCGATAATACGAGGCCGTTAAAAAATATAATTCGAACTGCAAATGGTGATGAAATTAAAGTAGAAGGAGCTGGAGCTATTTGTTTTAATAGTCGACTCAATTTAACAAACTGTTTATATGTTCCTGATTTGTCTCATAAATTGTTATCTGTGAGTCACCTCACGAAGGAGCTTAATTGTACTGTTCTTATAAAACCCGGCTGTTGTATTGTGCAGGATGCTCAGACAGGAAGAACTATTGGGCGTGGCACTGAACGAGGTGGACTTTACTACTTCGAGGAGGAGACTCAAAGAGGCAACGCAGTTCTTGTCCGTGGGTCTGATAAACAACAATTGTGGACTTGGCACATCGTCGGCTTGGACATCCGTCGATCGGGTACTTAGAAAAACTTTTCCCTACATTGGTTAAAAATAAATCTGAGTTCAAATGTGAAACCTGTATTTTGGCAAAAAGTCACAAACACTCTTATCATAGTAGTCTGAATAGAGCTGATGTTCCTTTTATGATTATCCACTCTGATGTTTGGGGCCCTGCGCCTGTTGTTGGTATTCATGGTTATATGTATTATGTTTCTTTCATTGATGATTGCACTCGCATGAGTTGGATATATTTTTTGAAACATAAATCTGAAGTGTATGAAGTGTTTGTTGATTTTTACCATATGATTTGTACCCAATTTCAAGCCCAGCCTAAAATTCTCCGCTCTGACAATGGTAGAGAATTTGTGAACCATAACATGCAAACCTTCCTTAATAAAAAGGGCCTTATTCACCAGACCTCATGTCCTGATACCCCTCAGCAGAATGGAGTTGCTGAAAGGAAAAACAGAACCTTTCTTGAGATGACCCGTGCTATTATGCTTGAATCCCGTGTTCCCACGTATCTTTGGCCTGAAGCTATTGCCACCGCTAACTATCTCACAAACCGCCTACCCACAAAAAGCCTAGCCTACCATACACCCATTGACACATTCCAAACCTTTCATTCCCTACCTTTCTCTCATTCTTTACCACCCCGCATCTTTGGATGTAGTGTCTTTATTCATCAACCGAAGCGAGTGCGTAATAAACTGGAATCGAGAGCCGACAAATGTGTTTTTGTGGGATACGGGAGAAACCAAAAGGGATATAGGTGCTATGATCCGTCTACTCGGAAGATACATACTACTATGGATTGTGATTTTATCGAGGGGGATTTCTACTATCACCATCCTCGATGTCAGGGGGAGAGGGTGAATGACGATCTCGGATGGTTAGTTGGTTCAGTCCCTTTGTTTGAGTCAGACCCGAAAGAACAAGTAGGTACTGCCACTGAGTTATCTCCTCAAGTTGTTCAGCCACACTCCTCTTTGCCACTTCCAGTCATGTCTGATCATCAGGTGAGTAGTTTGGATAATCGTACTGATGTTGTTGATGTTGATACTACTATACTTGATGTTGTTGATGATGCACCTATACTTGAGATTGCTGATACAGGACATAGTACAGAAACTGTGCCCCAGGATGACACACCAAATAGTAGGGAGATTCCCTATGTTTTGCCTCCCCGAACTACTCGGGATGTTCCACCGAAAAGGTATGATCCAGACTATGAGGCGAAACGATCGAGATATCCTGTTGGGACTCCTAGTGAAGGGAACCTGTCGCAGAGTGCTCTTGCTTTCAATACAGCTTTGTATAGTACCAGACTTCCTGCTACAGTCGAAGAAGCTCTTGCAACCGATCACTGGCGAAAGGCGATGGAAGAGGAAATCAGTGCTCTGAAAAAGAATGGCACGTGGGAGAAATGCAGATTGCCTGACAGGAAAAAGGTCGTTGGTTGCAAATGGGTCTTCACAGTTAAATATAGAGCTGATGGGACGATCGAGAGATACAAAGCCCGTCTTGTTGCGAAAGGCTACACTCAGACTTATGGGGTTGACTATTCAGAGACCTTCTCTCCAGTAGCAAAGTTAGACACTATGCGGGTCCTGTTTAGTCTGGCTGCTAATTTGGACTGGCCTCTTCACCAATTTGATGTGAAGGATGCGTTCCTTCATGGGGAACTACAGGAGGAAGTATACATGGAAGCACCTCCAGGGTTTACATCTGAGTTCTCGAACCAAGAGGGTTGCAGACTGAGGAAAGCTCTTTATGGGTTGAAGCAATCACCTAGAGCCTGGTTTGGGAGGTTTACATCTGCTATGAGGAGATTTGGGTACAGACAGAGTCACTCAGACCATACTTTGTTTTTGAAGAAACAGAGAGGGAAAATAACTTGTGGGAAACTGATCTACTTAGCTCACACGAGGCCAGACATTGCGTATGCAATAGGGTTGTGAGTCGTTTTATGCATAAGCCACAGGTACAGCATATGGAAGCCGTCACTCGTATACTGAGATACTTGAAAGGAACTGCTGGGAGAGGAGTCTTGTATCAGAAACATGGGCACTTAGATCTCTCCGCATACACAGATGCAGATTGGGCTGGAGACAGAGATGATAGGAAATCGACTTCTGGATACTTTACTCTTGTGGGAGGTAACTTGGTAACTTGGAGGAGTAAGAAACAGAAAGTGGTGGCTCTATCAAGTGCATAAGCTGAATTTCGGAGAGTTGCAAAAGGAATCCAGGAAGTCTTATGGCTCAGGAAATTATTGACTGATCTTGGCTTCCCTCCTAAAGGAAGCTGCAAATTGTATTGTGATAATCGAGCAGCAATTAATATTTCAGAGAATCCAGTCCAACACGACAGAACAAAGCATGTAGAGGTGGACATACATTTCATCAAAGAGAAACTCGAGAATGACATCATCAAGCTACCTCACGTTAATTCAGAGGACCAGCTAGCAGACATCCTCACTAAAACAGTGGGAACGCAGTGGTTCGACGAAGTTTTGAGCAAGTTGAGTATCGGAGATCCGATGACTCAACTTGAGGGGGAGTGTTAGAATATTTCCAGAATATTTAGGAGATATTCTCGGGAATATTTTAGGGAGTAATTATAGTAATTGTATATTTATGTAATATTCTTTATTAGGTAGCTTTAGAGGTATAGCTTGTATATAAACCGATTATGTGAGTAATGGAAGATTAACACAGCCTAATTGAAAACCCCAAACTTTGTGTTCTACCCGAAATCACGCCTTATATTGGACCGGGACATTGGGCCATCTCATATTGAGGCCGTCTCGGCCAAGTTTTTGTGTTTTTTTCATTTTCAGGATATTTTTCATTTTGAACCTTAAAGGTATCAATTTCAACGTAAAGTAGTACTTAAACATATCAATTAAAGTAAATTTCAATTGAACCTATAAGTGATCATTGTGGCGTTAAACTGATCAATTTCTACCTAAATTGAATTGATATTTTTAAGGTCAAAATTGATACCTTTAAGAATAAAATTGAAAAATGCCCAAAAAAAGAAAAGGAAGAGAGAAAACACGATGGGCTGGAATATTGGGCAGTCTTATTCTAAGACGGTCTCTCCCAAGACCGCCTGTTGATTGATCATGAATAATCTCAATTTTAAGGTCACAAAAATAAAATTAAGGGAAATTCCACATGGTAACATTGAGTTTTCATGAAATGCCAGTGGTAACACTCTTTTAAGAAAATTCCACACGGTAGCATCCAATTAATGCACAAACTAATGGCCGTAGCATTTTCCGTTTTATTCTTGTTAAATTCCGTTAAATTCATCATTTTGAAAGTTTTTTTCTACATGGTAGCATTCAATTTTTGTTTAATTCACTATTTTAACATTAAATTCCCCATTTTATTTTAACATTTAATTCACCAACTTAACGTTTAATTCACGGTTTTATTCATTAACGCCCATAAATATTAAAATAATTTTGTTTTTGTTCAAAAATGACACGAACTATTTAGCGACATTGATGTCACTCGTATAAAAATGACACGATATATTTAATGAATATTCAATAACTTAATGGCTTAGAATACGTTATGTGTAGTAGTATATAACGTTACAAACAAAATAATATAAAAAATTTAGCAAAATTTTCTTAATATTTTATTATTTATTGGTGCTATCGGTGTCCGGTGACATTGTATCCTGAATTTGCCATTGTACACCTCTAAAACATGCCTACACGGCTACACCTAATGCCTTAAAGCCGTCGTTCCCATGAAAAAACAAGCACGAAAAAACCTCAACACTTACACAACATTCACTTCTTTTTCTCCAATACAAGAAACTTGCTTCTCAAATTTTGTACAAACTTTGGAAATGTTTAAAATGGATTTATATATACATGCAAAATATCAATGTTCACTAGTCAAGATTGCTTCCATATAGCCCATATTGCCTTGTGTTTCATCTTTCTCCAACACACATTCAAACATAACTATAAATTTAGGCTTTTATATATGGTAATATAAGTCATCAGTCAGAAATTGAACTTCTGTAAAACAAAAACGCAGAGCCCGATTCTCACTTTCTTCATAACTCTTGAGACTTTCATCACCCTTCTTGTAGAGGGTGCTCGGAACAGATTAGTAGACGAAAAACGCAAGGTCAGAACTTCAAAGCAAGACACTATGTACAGAAACGGAAGACTGATAAGTAGGAAACGCTTGTTATGTACTAGGATTCTTCACTCGAAGATCCTTTGGTATGCGACTTGTTCCCTTGAATAAGCAAAAACTCCCTCAAGTCTTTATATCCCCGAAGCTCTTCCAAAGCATCAGCAGTTGTCTTTGACGGTGAAAGGGTTGACGATAATAAGCTAGTGCCAGCCGCCTTCTGATATTGCTGATCATCCGTTTTCAGAAGAGATTGTTCATTGTTGCGGCCCAGTGAATCCTGCCGAAGAGGTGGAGCTTTCTTCAGCATCAACACCAGAGCACCAACCGCAGCGTCTTGGGATTTTCTTACGGGGCCGGATCCTCCATGTTCGAGTAGGTCATTTGGTTGCCCTTTCTTATCGAAGGATTCAGGCCTGCGGAGAGTGCGTAAAAATTAGTGAGCATTTCCAAACTAATCAGCTATACACCTATAAGTTTGTCAAGTAGCAAAAAAAAAAAAGAAAAGGGACCAAAAGAAAATAAAAACAAAACTTTTCTTTTGGGCGACATCTGATTTTATGTAAAATGTGGTCTCAAAAGGACTATCGTTCAGAAGTGAAATACATATCTAGGGGTAGAAGTTCGGTTTCGGTTTGGTTTTTTCATAAAACCAAATCAAACCAAATTTACTTTGTTTTTGACTTTTCAATCCAAATCAGACCGAATTCGAACGCAATTCAAATCTGACCAAACCAAATTAATCTGGTTTAAACTTTTTGAGTCCAACCTAGCCAAATGTCTTACTGAAAACAAAATCTAAACTGCAAATCAAATAAGAAAACCAAAATTGTAAACCAAAAAAAATTGAAATCATAGTAGCAAAAATGGGAATGGCAAAATGAAACCAAAATTATTGAATCAAGGCTTATTTTTGTTGTCAAAACGCGTTTTCTTTTGTTGTCAAGTAAAGTTTTCTTTTTGCATATGGATTTGCACAAGATTCACTCAACTGGTAGTTTAGCTCAACGTAAAAAGTGAGCTCCTATTTTAATTCGATTTAGAATTTCAGTTTTTATTTATTTTTTTTTTTACTTTTAGTAGGATTAATCATAATCTAAACCAAAAAATTTCGGTTTGACAGACAGTGAAATACATATCGTTCAAAAGTGAAATACATATGACATATCCTACAATGACTTTGACAGACAGACTAAGAGAGGAAACCTCGTCAAACATATCAAACACAACATGCAAGGGCTATGATCAGTAGCAATAGAGTGCCGCAACAAAATTGCTATACTTTGATCGAACCCAAGGTCTATACATAAATTGTAGATCTTAGGCAATGTTCTTATCAATGGTGAAATGCTTTAGAGTTAATACCAAACCAGTCATAATTATTTTCTTTTCACACTAATTCAAGAACTTATTTACATTAAAATCTTGGTGAAAAATTTATGAAATTTGAGAACTTGAATTACACATTGAAACAAATTTTCCAAGGACCAAGATGACAGTGTTTTTTCCTCTTAAATATAAGAGTAGAACTGTAGAAGTACAGACAAAGTTTAGTGACAACACGGCCTTGTAATAGATTTAAACTAGACCATACGTCATATCAAATCACCTAACTGTATTAGACAAAGATTTAAACTAGACCATGCGTCATATCAAATCGCCTTGTAACAGGCAAGGAAAACAAGGCCTTTCAACATTAAACATCTCAAAACACTTGAATAACAACACCAGTAAATAGAGATTAGTTTGGGGAAGACAGCTACAAAATAGACGCTCATCTTAAGACCATATGATATTTTGATTCAGTCTACTGTCAATAATTCACAGGGAAAAAAGTTTAATTACAGAAATCACATTCAAAATCTACTTTACTTGCTGAAGTCAAAATAGAGTATATGGTTTCTGAAAGAGTATAGTATACTGGCAATAAAAGGGCAGTAGCAACGGTACAAGTTCAACAGGTTCATATTGATAGATAAATCTAGCCATAGATAATTAGGTAGTTGTGGGGGTTGTGGCTTTGCCATCGTAAAAACCCCCTATGTTCCTAACGGCTCGTTTGGTTATCGATACTAATTAGTTGTAATGGAAATTATTTGTAGTGTAACTTGTCATAATATGTATCATGTGATTCTCATGGAAATGAAAGTTTGATCATATAAAAGTTCCTTTTTTCACAATTTTGCATTACCACCTAATACCACATTTTAAAATGGTAATGTATTGAAATGAATTTTATGAAGAAAATGAGATTGTAAAGCGAGAATAAGCATGAGCATTAAACTATCTAAGAGATATTCATACCAAAATTACACTAACTTACCATTACCATTCCCACCATTTAATACCGATTACGAAACGGGCCGTAAGTGTCACCCCACTAGGCTATTTTCCATTAGATAGAATTGCACGGTTGCACCCATTTCTTGTTTAGACGAAAAGTAAATATTGATAGTTTAAAGAAGTCTACAGCAAAAAGAATATAACCTGCTGCTGCTATTATTGATGATTGTCCAACCTAGGCTTGGGTCTACTCTCTACTATACGTATTAGTTAAGTATAGAATAATTTGCAAACTACTACAACCTTGAAGTTAGGGGCCTTAGCCAATTACAAATTCTTTATGCAAATAATAGCCACTTACTAAACTTTGCAGATGCAAGCCATGTTACCGAATGACATGCTAGATGACCTTTGACCAAACCTAATTATCTTCGACTTTGAACTTAAATTCATTAAACTAAGTTAATTACTCACCAAACCTAATTATCACCCTATTTCCCGATCACCCCCATTTCACCACCCCACCCCAACACCTCTACCTTCCCTCCTCCACCAAAAAGAAACACCTAAACTTGCCATTTATTTTCTCTTCCACTTCTCCCATGAATTTCTTCATTTACATCTCTCATAAATTTCTTTTTTCATTTACATCTCTCTAGTAAATTATTTTCTTCAATTTTTGGTTGTTTTTCAATTTCACCATGTATTAATCAACTGTAGTACATAATATTTATCAATCATCATCAATTCATCAAAAATCGATCATGAAACTAATAAACAAATTCAGATTATGAACTTGGGTTTTAACCAATGATTTTAAACAAGAAAAGAAAATTAAATTTGGGGTTTTGTACACAATTTGAAACACCTAACTGACAAAAACAAACCAAGATATGAAAATTTAGCAAATTGAAGAGTTTGACAAATAATTAAAAGAATTAGCAAACAATTGGTTCGTATTTAAAGGTGGGTTTAGGCTTAGTTTTGGATTCGAAGATGGATTTATGGGTTTCATGGTTTTTTTACATGGGTTTGGTTCGATGGTGGTTTGCTGGAGTTGGCTTGAATTTGGAGGTGGCTTTCAAGTGAGTTTGGATTTGAAGATGGGTTGTTGGGTTTCATGGGATTTTTTTTTAACCTGGTTTTGATTGTGCTCTTGGATAGAGAAAGTGGAGAGAGAAAATAAATGGCAAGTTTGGAGTGGTGCTCTTGGACGAGGAAGGATGGTGGTGGAGGGGTTGGGGTGGGGGGTGGTGAAATGATGGTGATTGGGAAAGGGGGTGTCTAATTAGGTTTGGTGAGTAATTAACTTAGATTAATGAACTCAAGTTAAAGTTAAAGTCAAAGGTAATTAGGTTTGGTCAAAGGTCACCTAGCTAGTAATCAGAACACGTGGCCTGAATTTTCAAAGTTTAGTAAGTTGGTGGTTGAAATTCACAAAAAAACTTTGTAGTTGTAATTCGCCAAGGCCCCATAACTTCAAGACTGTAGTTTGCAAATTTTTCTTAAGATTAATAGACATTCTATTTCACATATACAACCCAACACTAATCACTAATTAGAGACATATACTCTCTCCGTTAGAGCCTTAGTGCACTGGTTCAGGTGTTAAGCGACTGAAAGGTCACAAGTTTGAGTTCTAGTTCAAGTTCTAAAAAAGGGATGCTAGGTAAGCTTTGCCTTTATAGTATGACCCTTCCCCAGACCCTCTCTATGTGTATCGAGATACTCTTTTCTAATTCAGCATTACATCTATATGACATACTGCATAGTGAGCTAATCTAGTATTATTCGTTTACCCTGTCTTTGATAACATTCAATGTAAAATGTGCTTTTAATTTAAAGTTTTTCTCACAAATATTGAAACTTAGTCTCAAATTTCTTTTCTTCAAAAAAATTAAGCCTAAAATTCTAAAAAAAATCCACTTTTCTTGTGTAAGGAATAAATAGTATACCAGTCTCCAGAATGGAACGTGTCAAAGAGAAATCCCATTGAAGTTTTAGGGAGCTTTAGAGAGTGAGGTTTTGTTAGAGATTTTTTATCGTAGTTGTTGAATTCACATTATCTTTGATTGTGGGGGAGGGTTGCTTAAGGTACCATTAAAATTCTTGTGTTCTTGTTTTGTTCTTACATCCCTTGTTTGTGTGTGTTGTTGTTTGGCACTGTTATTCCATTGATTTCTCATCCTCTTCTCTACCTTGAGTGTCCAATATTCACAACTCAGATCTACTTCGTCATAATTACATCAACAAATAAAATTTGGACCTTCAAATAATCACAGATGTTTTAAGGTTCATGCTATAAAATTTCCAATTGCGAAAGGGAAGTCTTTAAGACATACAAATTAAATCTAATTCCTTCATACATCGAAAAATTACGAAGGTTATGGACAATTCAAAAAATCATCTAGCTAAAGGAACTCAAATCTGCAGCCGCTAATTCTGATGGTTTTTCAACCTAATCCCGGGTATTTGATCTCCAAAAGATACAACCACGTTAGGTATTGTTACTTATTAGTTATGTGTAATAGAAATGTACTACAGATGTTAACAACAGAACACTAAAAGAAGTCTCATAAGTTATTACTCATTAACGACAATAAAGAGATACACTCTACAAAATATATCACATCAACCTCTGTCTTGTGAGCATGGCTCATGACTTATAGGTTAATCGTGTGTACTTAATTCAATTCAACACCAAATCTACGAATGACCTACTGAAGAGTGAGCTAATAAAGTATTATCTGCTTTCCCCCAATTTTTTCCCCAAATTTTAAACTTATGGCAGTTAACTAAATAAAGTAGGAAATGCATAGGGATAGATAGAAGAAGATTTTATTCTCCAAATTTTAATCACATCACTCATAGTTACATATTGATATTCACTACTTTCTACTTTGAGTTGAATGAATCAGACTAGGTTCCCAACAAAGCATGTCAAATCGAAAATATGACGCAAGCACGTCAAAATAAGCATAGAGTGTAAAAGATTGCAATTACCTGTTACCTATCAAGTCATCATCATCCACAACAAATGGGCAAGTGAACTCAGCATCATCAAAATCATCATGAAGCGATGGCCTACTAGAACTCATAGATACAGAGATGCCTGGTGAGCTATTTGTTGATAATCTGACCCCGGAATATCTTCCGCTTTCATCTCTCCCCAGAGAAAACTAAATAAGAGAAAGATACAACATTGGAAAAAGAAAGTTGCATTCAGCATTACAAAAAGACAATACAACATACATTGGTGTAAATGACAACTAATGGCTATAAAGGAAGTACCTTCTCGATTGATGAGCCACTTCGACAAGTAGACCTATCCGATTTTAATGTGGCAGCTCTGGTAAGTTTAGGGGGAGGAGAAGGTGGCAAAGTTTGCTTGTTGAAAGCCTTACAAGCAGGGATGCGCACAGGCGCACTTTCACATCTCGATAAATACTTTGATGCATCAGTTCCACCAATGTACATTGGTGGAGAAGGGGATGAGGAGGGTGAAAAGACAGGGGAAGGCCAATATTCATCGTACCCAAGATTTCTACTAGAAGCTTGAAAGGCATCAGGTAAATGCTGAGGCAAGCTCAAAGGTGGGGGAAGATGGGACCTGCACTTAGATATTGAAGAATGAGAGTCCGAGTACGTAGGAGATGGAGATGGAAAATTAGATGGTGATAAGGCCCGATAGTTTTCATAACTCCAGCTATGACGTCTAGCAAAGGGAGAGCATGATGGTGAGCCATGAGATCGTGGAAGAGAGGGGAACCTTTTAAGTGGATTCGCTAATGGGCTCCCAACATAATCTGGTATAAATTGTGGAGACATAGGAGTTGATGGCTCTGAGCTGACGTCCGAAAGTACAGATCGATATGATACCGAAAGACAAAGTCTACCGCAAGCAGTATCAACGGGAGAAAAATTAAATCTCTGCATATCAGCCTCTTCTCTCCTCGTGAAGGGCTCAACAAAAGATGATACACGATGTGTAAGTGAATATGTCCGAATATGTCCTGATGATATGAGATCTCTGAAGAGTTTGTATGCAGGCAAAAGTCTTATAGTTACATACAACGATCTCAAAAGCACTATTGACTTCTTATATAGTGAATGCAAATTACCACTGGATCTTTTACTCCCTTGACCACCATCTCTACTCGTATGGCTCTCATAGTGCACCACCCATCTTTCTATAACCTTTTCATTCTTTGGTTCAACACCAAACTCTTCAAGTTCCAAGTTCATAAAATTTGAAACCTGGTCTTTCAATGTAGGGTTCTTTACCAGATCCCTATGTGGAGAAAAGCTAGAAGGATCCCAATCCATCGAGCGTTGAACCAATAAAACATCGACTACCATTGGTTCGAGATTACTTTGACGCCAAAAATCTATATTTTCTAAGGCAGCAGGGCACTCCCGAAGACCTAGATTAAACCATTTATCCCTAGTCCTAAAGCTTGAAGGAGAAGAAGATGACGATGATGGAGATGATAGAGCCTGATCTCCACTATAATTTCGTGACGAAACATAGGGTGACCTAGATTCTAGTATAATCTGAAGGGTCTTAGAGAAAAATTCAGTTATAATTTGCTCTTTTTTTGCAGTATCAGATTGAACATTACCACGAGACGATGCCATTCTCAAAAATACCAAATTATCACCCGAACCCAAAACTCCAAAAACAGTATAAATCAATCCAAACACCAGTAAAATGGGGAATCTAACAATGCCCAATCATCCAATTGTCATTCTGTACAAAAAACAATATAAAAGCAGATAATTCAATTATCATTCATCATAAAATCGCCAACGAAACAAACTACAATTAAAAAAAAAACAAATCAAATTATCAAAACATGATAAAAGGCAAAATCTTTGACGCCCAACCCTCCCATTAACCATCATTCAGTGATAAGGGCAATGCAAAAAGCATCGATTCAATGAAAATTAAAAAATAGGTAATGAGGTTACTACACTATAACTTGAAACATATCAAAACACAATAAAACACATGAAATTTAACATCAAATTATCCATATGATTATCATTCTGTGAAATAGCTAATACGAAAACAGATTTCCAATCATTAATCATCATAAAATTCAACAAAAAATAACAATAACTGAACATTATACAGGAAATTCAAAATTGAAATTTTACTTCCGAACTTACTTGATCATAATCTGCAGTATCCAAATGACAATTACAACAAATACCCACTTAAAAAGGAAACAAAAAAGTGAACTTACCACTAAAAAGAAGAAAAACCCAGTTCAAAAAGCTGGCAATTCTGAGTCGCAGTTGGTTAAGTTGTATCAAGAACCCTAAAAAAGTAGAGAAAAATGCAAAAATAAAGGGAAAAGTATGAAAGAGAAGCAAAATTAAAATTGAAAGATTAATTTTATATTTGACGGCCAAATTAAATTGAAAAATTCAAAAAAAAACAAGGAATTAGTGGAGAGGATACTCCAAAACAGAATTTATTGAGTATAGAGTGCAGGAAATTTAACACAAGACAAAATTTCTTCCCCAAATATGGTCTTATCTGCTTCTTTTTTTTTTCTCTTGAGTTAGACAGACCATTCCAAAACTTAAATTTAAATGTTTATAGAGAGGATACTCCTTTTAGGTACTGGTGTGGGCCCTTTATTTGGCCCAATCATACTTTTTCTCCTCTGAAATCGGAATATATGTCCAATTTTAGAAATTTTATTATTAGGAATTAAGTAAATTATAAACACCAAATTTCACTTCATCTCTATCTCTCTATAAAGATAATAGAAGTAGGGATCGCAATTCAGTACGGATCTGTCTAGGCCGGATCATATTCGAAAAAGAAATATTTGATTCTGAATCCGATTATATAGTTCGAGTCTGATTCAGAGACGAACCGGAGTTGCCTCATAAAAAATTTGATACTCCGACTTTGACTCGACCGACACCCGATTTCCAATTCGAATTAAAGCTATTTTTAAATTTGAACAAATTTGAACTTCATATTAAAAATAAAATGATAATAGGTTTGTTTGAACCAGATGTGTGAAGTTTACGCCTGGGTCATATATTAAATCAAATTCAAGTAAAAAGTCTAAACTTGATTTGTGTTTTATATTAACTCAAGTTCACACAACTTATGTTTCAATATCAATTAATAATAAATGTTTGAAGTTTAAAACGCAATATAATATTTTTGGTTTTATAATTGAATATAAGTGTGATCGGGTGAATTACTACCAAGGTTGGTAAAAGCATGAATTTAACTTAAATCGAAAACAATAACTCTTAGAATTGGATCGTAGAATTGAATCGTAGGTTGGAATGATTCAAGAATTTTGCAAAATTAAGTTGTAATTGCTTGTGTATATTGTTTAGCTATTTTTATAATAAAAAACATTTAAAATTCATTTAATATTTTAAAAACTCTATTATTCAAAAAATAGATATATACTCCTCCATGTGTTCCTTTTTGTTTGTCTACTTTAGTTTTTGCACACATTTCAAAGCAAAATTTGAGCTTTGTTATCCCTTAATACGCATTATAAAAAATTGTAAAATTATTTATTAAAATTCTTTGCATTAAGACGAATCTTACAAGATCTCATATGAATTTATTTTGTCTTCACTATATACTTCAAAATCAATAATTTAGTAAAACAAACACAACAAGTAGATACAGTAACAATGATCCTTAGTAAACTAAGCAATGTTGTTGAGTCAAGCCCGAAATGTCAATGTGATGGAGGTGAGTTTGATCACCTAGTAGCATACGCGTTAGCTTGCACGTTTGAGAACGGGGTAGGGAGCGCAACGGAGTGTGAGAGCATTCGTTTTGGCTCACTTGATGAAGTGAGTGTTAGAGTAAATTGGAGATGCCTTGATGAAGGCAAAGAGTATGGAAGGATTAGCTTCGGGTCACTTGATGAGGTGATTAGTGAAGTGAATGATGATGATGGAGGATTGAAGTGGGTTGGTGAAGGCAAGAATATAAGCAGCAGCTGTTTTGAGAAAAGCTTGACTCAGTCGAGCTATTGAAGACCAGTCGAGCAACAAGGCTCGACCAAAACAGAAACTCGAAGGTGCCTGCTCGACCTGGTCGAGCGCTTGTGCTCGGTCGAGCGGCATACTGCTGGTCACACACGCGTATTTCTGTTTTGGTTTTCGGTTTGCTTGGGCATTAAGCACTTTGTACTATGTCCTTCTAGAATATATTAGGACTATAAAAGGGAGCCTTAAGAGTCTCTTAGGGTTTAAGAGAGTCCCATATACTTAGAGTTTACTAGGGTTTAAGCCATTTAGAGTCTTCTCTTTGTACTGGGTGTATTGTGGGAAGATTGAAAGAAAGTTTCAATCTTTGGCTTTAAGGAGTGTTCTTAGAGTCTTGTATTGAGTCCTTAATGTAATGCTGATTCCATTAATGACAAGAAACATTGTTTGAGGGGGAAGTATCCTAAGATACCTCATACATCTTGTGTTTTGGGTGTTCTCTTGTTGTGCTCTGTTTTTCTTGTTGTTCTTTTGCCTTCTTTGTGTTCTTGTTTCTTCACCTTTGCATCAGCCCATTCACAACAAATGCCTAGTACAGTGATCTTGTAATAGGTTTGTTAAAGCCACGTTATATTGTAATAGTTTTAAAACCTTAAAAATTTCTAACAGCAAATGAAAAAAAATTCAATAATTTTTACAATCAATAATTTAGAAATTAGCAATTATGAACACCAATTCAATTATTAATAAGTCAGTAACACTGAATAAAACCAAGACTCAGCTGGTATTTACATGAAAAAACAACTCTAAGGTAGCAAAAATTTTCATTAATATTCTAAAAGTCTCAACTCCCACGCATGATGTTCATAATGGTCATATAATGATCAAGATTCTCAGTTCAGTCATAAGAAAGAAAAAGGTAGAAATATGGTCTGGGGATATAGTGGACTGTGTGAACTAAAACACACCCAACTAAACATTTTTTGTGGAGTATTTTTAGAATCGTGTAGAATAGATAGAATTAAAGGATTTTAGTTGTTATTCTATACGATTCTAACAATTCTAATTACAATTCTATGGTTTGAAGGATGTATTTTCTTTATTAATTTGTGTTTGAAAGATTACTCTACTAGTTTTTTTATGATTTTAAATCATTAGTATAATATCGATAAGAATAAAGCGTGATAATAATCTGAACTCCGTCAGAGGTTCGAGAGTCCGAGTCGGAGCAAAGTTAGAGTATTCATAATCCAACTCCGAGTGGAGGTGGACTGAAAGGCATAACCCGAGTTTTATCCGGAGCAAAGTCGGAGGGTGTATAATACGAGCTGAGTCCAACCTAGTGTCATCCCTAAACAAAAGTACATCTTTCCTATCTTTTTCAAATATTTTAATACCTAGTATGTGTTTGTTTATTGTTGTTTCATATTTTTATTTTTTAAAAAACAAAAAATAAATCAAAAACAGATTTGTCAAAATTCTTATCTTTATTCTTATTCGTATCCTTATCCTTATAAAGTTCGCAAACCCTAACTACTTTTTCTCAACATTTTTTTTGAGGGAAACAAATTTATTTGGTTTTGAACAATATTATACAATATCTTCCTTTTCCCATTTCTCATGTCCCATTTCTCATTTTTCACTTTTCATTTCTTGGCTTCACTTTTCATTTTCATCTCTAGTAAACCACTTTTTTCGAGTGCTTTTCCCCATTTGTTTTCTCTCTTCTCACCACATTCTTAATTTTCTTTAATAAAATTACACTGAAACTTTCAAATATAAGACCCCCGACGTAAAAATCCACAAAGATGGGAAAAATCCCTTTAAAAGGGCACAAGAGATAAGCTATCTAAAATTTAAACATAGGTGTGGTTGTATTACAATACCAAGAACAAAACTTTACCTATATACCAAACAACACCATTTTCTCCCATTGATACCCCCTCATGAACTCCCTAATTGCACAATTCTTATAAAAAGGGTATAACATCACAATTACATCATAATTAATAAGGAATCACAACATCTGTTTCATTATTCATCATCTAGTCTTCATATAATATTCATCTCTATAACCTGTGTTGAGATTTTCTCCAAGGCTTCCATCTCTTGCATGTTAATTGTATAAGTATGAGTTCATACTCTTATTTAGTACATGAATGCAGGACAAACATCTTCATCAGCTGTATGTAACGTATGATCACAACCATATTGGATTCATTATGCTTAGAAGAAACATCTCACACCTTATACAACCACCACAATTAATGCATAGATGTAACATGTTATACAACAACTCACCATTTTTCAGTTAAGACATCAAAAGTTGATAGCCCCAAAATTGTTGATGAGATTATCAATATCCATGTTATCTTTTTTAAAAAACACTTAAACCACAATTATACCCTAATCTTTACTATAAGCCACTTTATTTTGTTCGAGGTAAGCACTTTCAAATTTAGCTTTCAGCTTTGTTCCTTTCAACCATAAATTTCAAATGACACAAATTAGGACAAGTTCCCAAAGCTTAGCAATTCTTTGTTTTTTCTTTATAAGGCCCTTCCATCCCATTATGAAGTCTACACATGAATTTTGTAGTGCTTCTTTTACAACACACCAATCAAGAATGCTCATCCACACAGCACAACAGGATGGGCAAAGTAAACAAAATATGATATGTATTTATTTTCTTTTCACAAAAGGGATACGACACCTGATTTACATAATTTATTCCCTTATTATAGAGAAGATCACCATTTTTTAATTTCTCCATACAAGCTTAACATATGATTATTAGGTAGTATGCGTCTCACTGACTCGTATATTTTTTGTTGCGAGACCTTTTATTGTGAACACTATCATATGACCTTCTCCACTCCACAATATCTGTTTTCTTACAGTTTGGTTCCTAGTGCTCAATATATGCATTTAAGTTCGTGTAAATCCGTTCTTCCCAAACAGGTCGTTCCTACGAGTAGTTTGAGGTGCAATCTCCTAGGGCCCAGCTCATGAAACGAGGGCTCAAATTGAGTTGATCCTTATAATAAAGAATGATTATTTACATATGTAT